>VYXD01007383.1:31694-72060 GCA_013397195.1 Hylia prasina
GAGGGCAAAGAAAAGAATTTAAAGAAAATAGTTAATTTGGGAGGTGCTGCACCAAAACATCCTAAATATGAATATTATCCATAACCAAATGATACATGATCATTTTACTTTACTTGGTAATTCCTCTGTTGTCTTAACACCTTCATTTTTCTTTTACATTTTTCCTGCTTTGAAGGTAACTGTGCAACAATTATTGATAAAAAATAAGATAGATAATAGATAATAGATAATAGATATAATAGATATAATAGATTAATAGATAATAGATAATAGATAATAGATAATAGATAATAGATAATAGATAATAGATAATAGATAATAGATAATAGATAAGAGNAGATAACAGAAAATAGATAATAGATAGGAGATTAGAGATGATAATTTCACCACAATTATTGTTGTTGCTGTTGATACAGAATATTAAAGCGCAGAGACCAGATATCTACAGGGTTAAAAGCACGTTTTCTTCAAAACACTGCATCTAAAAAAATCCCCAAATCCTGCACCTGTCTTCACACCCTCTACTACAAGAAAACTTACCAAAAAAATCACAGGTGAGTTCAGAGGGGACTTCAGCTCATTTTTTAGAACTGAACTTTCACATATATTTTCTTTATTTCTAAAACATTTTCTATTGCATTTTGCAACGTGGACAGTTTTTTATTTTAGGGTTTCTTTATAACTTTTAATTGTCCCTTTCATAATCACAATGTTCAGTTCGGAACAGTTTCAGATTATATGATTTATATCCAATTTTCTTTAAAATACTTTGATTCTTACATCTTTGGACACCTATCTTGAATGGTGAATAACTACCAGATTCTCAGCAGTCACCACTTCCACAGCCTTCCCCGCTTGCTGTGCAGCATTTTGCTGGACCTTGTCTGACACAGTCTGACTGGGTGTTGTGTTAAACAGCTCTGTGGATGCTGGGCTGCCTTTCCTGCCCTGCACTGATTGCTGCCGTGCAGACCTGCTTTTTGCTCTACAGCCATGTTCATGCCTCACTGGTTTCACCTTCACAGCTTTTACTAATAAATGACTGTGCAACCAAAATAATACAGTATGTAAGGCAACTGCTTTCCATCTCAAAGAGTACAGTTGCTGTCTTTCTCTCTTAATCTGAGACACTGTTTGATGTAGGGTTTGACAAACACCAATATCATTTGGCGTGCTCATGCTCAGTGCAACTTGCCAGCATGTTGAGCTCCTACAGCAATTAGTAACTGTCACTGCATATATTAATTTAATAAGATAAAGTCAAATATGTGATACTGGCTAGTAGTGGAGGTTTCAGACATATTTTAAAGGAAGACTTTGAACAATATGTCAAGACTTTGAACTTTGAAAAACATGTCAATAAGCTTGTAAAATACATCTTCCTTATTCCTTTCAGTTAGCACAAAGCTTTTTCTCTAAAGAATGAGAATTTAAATTTATGGCTGGTGAGTATATGATGTTGATACAAGCAATATTCTCCAAGACTTATTCCTGTGGTTTATTTTTTGATTGGAAATGTTTCTAGAGTCTGGCAGTTTGGGGACTGGCTTTAGAATTAAATGAAAAGATTAGCTGTAATTTAAAGTTTGGCTAAATTTCACAGAATGCCTACTTTTACAGGTCAAGGTCTAATTTCTTCCTCATTCTGCTTCCCTGTGATTTCATTTTCCTCTCTTACCTAAATGAAACCTTTGGGATTCCAAGAATCTCATACTGAAAGAAGGCAAGCAGTGATAGGATGAGAGGACAGAGCCTTAAACTGTACCAGAGAAGGTTTAGGTTGGATATTAGGAAGAATTTCTTCACAAAAAGGGTGATTAGAAATTGGACTGCACTGTCCAGGAAGGTTGGTGGAGTCTCTGTCCCTGGAGGTCTTAAAGAAAAGGCTGGATGTGGCACCTTAGTGTCATGGTCTGGTTGACAAGGGGGTGTTGTGTTGTAGGTTGGACTTGATGATCTCAGAGGTTTTTCCAGCCTAATTGATTCTGTAGTTCTGTGAAAATGTTACACGATTGTTTTATAAAACAGCTAAGTTGGTTTTCTGTTATCTTTTAGACTATCCACTAAGTTAGACTATCTAATGTCTATCAAATCCTTCTGAATGTGTGGTTGTTTCTTTGATGTGTATTCTGACACTGTCTTTTGGTACCAGCCCTCTAACCTCTGCCATGAATCTGGAATGGTTCAGTTCCCACACTATCCAGCAATGTTGAGTAGAGTCTCAAACTTCTGTACACACAAGCACAGATTTCAAATTCAGACTTGAGCAAAGCTATTAAAGTCAAAATGGGAGCAACAGGATCAGAATTTGTAATCTGATTCTGGATGTTTCCTCAAAAAACAAAGGTAGACCATGATTTCATTTATTAGAAACCTATATGGAAATTGTAAAACCGCTATTAGAATAGTTTTAAACTGTCATTTTAACATAATAAAGACATGTAAATTCTTTTTAAATTGCTTGTAAAAAATACTCTCATCTAGCAAATTTTTCTGCTACTGTAAATATTAAATCTTACATGAAAATTGAGTTTTATCAGTTCTTGACAACTGACGCTCTCAGAAAATGCCACAGAACATGGAGTTCACAGCAAAAGGAATAAAGAGATGTCAACAATTCATTGTTAATAAATATCTCACAGATATTCTTCCAACTGTAAGTAGTAGCAGGTATCAAATGTTCATAGCTGGCCGTATGACAGAAAGCTGAAAATGCACTTCTGGCTCTCATACAGGCAACAGCACATATCAGCTGCTGGTACCTGGCTGGTGGTGTGGAGAGCTAAGGTCTGTGATGAAACCATGGTCTGGAGGATATCTGTTCTGGCATATAGTAGGATACAGAGAATACTCAGGAGAGTCTTTGTGTAGCCTGTTCTGCACAGTCAGCTCTTGAATAATTAGCCTCTCAAGAGACTTGGCTCTCACTATACTTTTATTAATTGAGATGCCCTCCAATTTATGTTTACTGACAGATTATTTTCTGTTTAATTGATGACACTGACCACATGCCTTTGTTTCACACCTCCTTTTGTTGCATCTGAATGGTTTAGCATTTTAGCAACTTATTGCAACGCCTAAATCCATGCACTATGGCGCAGAGAGAAATGCCTGCTCTATACTGGAGAAGATGAATCCCGAAGAGATCTCAGTTTCATTCTCAGCCTGTCTGGAGACAGTGTGCATAGACACAAAAAAGCCTCTGATAACTCAGTTTTTCAGGAGGTGTTGAGAACCTGTAATGTCCATTGAAAGGCTGTCATTAATCTTCTTGAAACTGTTGCTTATTTGAAAAGAAGGCTTCTGAATTGAAAAGGAGACTACTGCAAGAGACTATCTATAAGACTCATGGAGGATGAATGTCAGGATAACATTTCTGAATATTCTGGGAAGAGGTGGTTTGGAACTAACCATGAATTCAGCAAGGCTAAATCATGTCTGGCTGAACTGATTTCTTTACTGTATCCAGGCTTTTGACACTTCGTTTCCACAATGTTTTATATAAGTTAGAATGCCCCAGTGGGAATGGAAGGCCAGCACTTAGACAAAAACCTGACTGGATGGCTGATCTCAGGGAAATGAGTTGTATGCTGCCTAGAACCTGGCAAGATACGGTGTCCCTACCATGACATGTCTTGTTTAACATCTTCCCCAGTCTCCTTCTCGTGCAGGCTGGTGACACCAAACCAAGAAAGCTGATCACTACTGGAGAGCAGGGTTTCCATCCAGAGGAGCTGGATCATGCTGCTGGAATAGACTTTGTGCAGTCCAGTACTGAGAAATGCCGAGCCCTGCTTCTGGGAAATCAGAGCCTCAGGCAGTGGGGCAGTCTAGACACAGCCTGCCTGGGCAGCAGCTCTGCAGAAAAAGTCCTGTGATCCGTGATCCTGGGGGACAGTGAGCACACCCTGGAACTGACAGGAGCCACCCTGGGGCTGGTAGCATTTGTCACTGCAGGCACAGGAACTACTGAAAATGCACTTGTTCTCTGATTAGTATTGTATGCATTGGAAAAAATAGCAGTAATTTACTTATGCATACTTAAATGTATATTTATCTTTTCTGTGACTCTTCATCTAAACTGGTAAGAATAAAAAGTATATTTTTCTCCTTTAAACAGAGAAGAAAATAGTCTTATTTTCCAATACTGCATATTTATGAAAAACAAGGAAAGCTTTTCTAGGTATTGCTTTGGAAAGGAGACTATCTAAACAGCAGACGGAGACCAGATTCCACTGGGAGAAAGCAGCAGCATCAGTTAAAGAAAGTTGGAAGGAGGAGAGCCTGAATGCTGGAATTGCTGAACATTGGGATAAAAGGGAAACAAAAATGATGCAGGTGAGATAGCAGATAACAAGAGAGATTTCAGTGGGATCTAAAAGCATGTAATTGGCTTCCAACAGAAGTAAAAAGTAAAAGGTTCCTCTTTCCTTTCCCCAGATGCTGTCTTTGCCCTCATTTAAAATGACCATTAGTAACAGCATTTTGTGCAATTTGTTTATGTTTATTAAAGAAGGAGTTCTCTTACTAGCTACAAGCCTATTTCGTAACCTTATAATCATGTATAGCTGATGTCTGTAGTGTAGAATCAGTATATCTGTAAATCTAATTTGTGAGCTTTACTGCTATAATAAGCTATATAGTCCAAGTGCATGGATAGTGTACAATTTAAAACAATGCATGAATATTTGAAAGTTAGACCTACCTTTGAAAAATTCCCAAAGCTTGTCGGAGTGAATGAAATTCCATTTCTTGCAGGTCTGTAAATAATGAAGACCTGCAAGATATTATTTGGCTTGTTTCTACCTTATTCCCCTATATTAGCATCCACTGAAGCCAGGTACAAGCTTGATCCAGAATGTAGTCCTGAACCATAGTTATCTGCCTTTCTGGGTTAATGAGTGTCTACGTATGATTGAAGAAATGGATATATTTCTTTTTTTGAACCATCTAATTTTAGTTAACTTATTGGAATATAAATTGTCAAAGTATTGAGCAATTTTCTTTATAAGATATGGGTTGCCCAGTAAAAGATATTTTCTCTGGGGTCTTTGTCTAGATTAGAACAGAGATGTGAGTGTTTCCAGAATGCAATTTAGGTGTCTGGACATTAGCAAACATGCTGTCAGAGCACAGCTAGCTGACAGTCCCAAAAGCATGGAGGCAATGCAATATTTCCCACAGTAGCCAGATTTTGCTTCCAGAGTAACAAGTTTAAATTAACTCCTACAATTTCATATTTAATGGGGATTTGCTATTTTAGGTGCTACTATTTTGGAAAGAGAATAAAAGATAGTAAAAATGAAATTGACTGTAAGCGGAAATAAAATTGACTGCAATTTTTCTGTTTCAGCAATTGCATTTTGGAATTAATAGATATTAAGAAAAACTTCCAAGTCTGTCTAAGGGATAAACTCTACCAGGGATATACTGGAAGAATTAGAAGAAATATTTAAAGATATGTAATTTCTAAATATACGAAGTTTCCAGACCAGCTTCATCACAAGACTGTAAATCTGCATACTTTGAGCTTGTACTGACAAGGAAGGCTCTATTTGCCTCTGTTTTACTAAAAGTAAGCTACAGCAATTTTGATTAACAAAGGCTGTGAAGTGTCACAGAGTTAATGGCATCCTGAGAGGCAGGGCATATCAGTTAGATTTAACTCCTCTGTGGAAAGTAGTTCATAAATAAAATCTCAAGATCTCCTGACAAAACATTTTCTAAGAAATGTAAAATTATAGGTGTATTCTTGACAGTAAAATTTATACTAGAAGCAGTAAAAAGAACTTTATTAACATAAACAAGTCAAGTATCCTAATCCCTTTCAGAACTCCTATGCTTCTCTATAAGATGAACTCTGGAAAAGAGTTATCTTGCATATAATTTAGTCGTGGAAGAGACCCTTGACAGCATCTTTTTGAACAATACTTTCTCTCAAAAGGCATTAAAAGGATTTGTGCCGCTTCTCCTCATGGAATGCATTTATGACAAAGTCTGAATTTTGTTGTAGTTGTGTAGGAAAAAGACAATGGAAATATATATGGAAAGAGTTAATTTTCAGGCTAACACAGATTCTCAATTATTTATCAGATTTCTTGAAATTTGAAGGGCATTAAATGCAGGCAACAGTACCGGCTCCTGTATCAGGTTACTGTCTGACACCCAAATTACAGAGAGAGACCACTTCTTCATGTCTTTGCCACCACACATTGTATGCCTGGTGAAACCTGTCAATAATTGCTGGGGTTTCTTTCCTTCCTGAATGCTCATAACTTACTTCAAACAGTCCTGGTAGTACAGAATCAATACCTTAGCGCCAGTAGCCACGGCAAAACTGTTACCATTATTGTGTTTACCCTGGATCAGGTTACACTCTTTCCTCCCAAAGCCGCTAAAAGTTCCAGCAAGCGCACACAGCATCTCCTTGGCAAGTTCTTTCTGCCTTCCACAAGTATCAAACGTTTCAGCTTTTTCCCTTCCTAGGGCTGAGAAATAGATTGAGAGAACAGGTGGCAATGAGGAAAAATATTGCCTAGTCTTTAAATAAATGACATCAGGACACTAATTCAAAATACCAGTGATTATTAAATTGGCACCCTGACCTGCTGAAACTGGGAGTGGGGGGCGGGGGGAAGCCAGTAGGAGAAATGGAACATGAATAACTTCAGGTTTACTATGATTGCAAACAATATACCCTTCTCTTGCTGTAGGACATGAGAGATTCCAAATATTTCAGAAGACAAAGAGCATAGAAAAACCTTTGTTGTCTAATTCTTACTATATTTTATAAGGTGTTCTGATACAGACATGATTGGTGAACAGGAACACCACCTCTCTAATTCCATTGGTCAAACCAGAGAAACACAAAAGCACCAGCTGTACGGGATTGTTTTGAGAAAGGAGTTGTTTACCAAGATTATTTTGAAAAGAAACCTTCCCGACAAATTCTCCCTTGCGAAAGTTTCAGTGGCTGCTTAACAGGCTAAAATCTTAGACTCAGAAGATCAGGCCTAGACCCTTCCCAGTTTTCTCTTCTCTGACAAAGGAGACATACAAGCTTGTGTTCAGAATGTCAAAGACAGAACCATTAAAAGATATGATTTTATATAGACACCTTTAGTCTACCCTTTAATTAATCAACTGAATGCATCATTTTTTACTTCAGCTCATTCACCACTTCTCACTTTGTTGTGTCATTAAATATGACATTTCCACATTTGGAAAAAAATGTCAAGCTATAATACCAACTGCGTTGTAACACCTCTACTAAATAGAAATCATGATTGGCAGCTTGAGTCCCAGAAGGAATAATTGTCAGTAAATAGGAAATACATAGCTTTCATTATTGGCTTTAAAATATTTGGGAAAAAAAGTGAAGTGAAACAATTTTTTTCCATTTGTTTCTGCTTCGTGTATTGTTAGTTCTATCTCTATTACTGAGCATATACCTGTTTTTTTTTTTCCCAATTAATTTTCAACCTTACATATCACAGTATGGTCACCACAGAAAAAAGGATAAAACAACAAATTTACCACAGATTGGCTCAAGAAAAAAAATCTCTCTTACTTACTAAAGTAAATATTATATTAATCAATTGGAGTTTTATTAAAAATGTTCCTGGATATTTATTAATAGTATTAGAGTGCAGAGTGAGTGGACAGGTTAAGAGTGTGATAGCTAAGAAATTTTAGAAAAGAAGAGAGTTTACTACAGTCACTTCTAGTTCACAGCCATTAAAATTCTTGCTGTAAGATATTTATTTTTGACACATTTGGGGTTCTTCTGTTATTATTTGTTAATAAACAGGAGGAAAAACAACTCTAAGATAAATACCAGCAAAAAATAATTGTTTCAATGGTTGCTCAAATTTGAGCCTAGATTTTTGAGGTTCAGATACCTTCTTTTAGTCAATAAATCCCTGGTACATCTAGGGAGTAAGGTATTTTTCAGACAAGTGCCTTTAAATGTGAGAACAGTTCTTCCTTTGGTAACAATGAAAGGGTAGAATTATGGGTCAAGTTCACTGCTAGTAAAATTGTCCCACTTAAGAAAATATTGCCAATGTAGAATGTTTTTGTTTAACAGTAGAATTTGAATAAAATGATTTTAGATTGTCAAGTCCTTTAAGAAGATAGGAATTGTCAGTTCACTAAAACTGTCTTAGAAAGGTTTTTCTCTACCATTTAAAATCTTGATTTTTGAAAACCAGCAGTTTAAAAAAGCAGTTATAAAGAGTTGATTTTTTTTTAAATAAGTCAATAACTTTTGTCAATATTTGTAAGACAGTAAACATTTTAAAATTATATCAAATATTTTCAAAGAAAAAGTCTTTTTGATATAATAATAACATACATTGCTTAGAAAATGGGATTCAGAATTAAGGATGTGTTTTTTCCCTTTCACTTTTACATCTGAAAATTGTCAAATAGCAGTTTTTTCACAGGGAAGTTTCTATTTTGATGATTTGATGAGTTTTTTTAAAATATGATTGCCTAGAAAATTCCTCATCATCTCCACAGCTTACACTGCAGCTAAGGACTGAATTCTGTCACTTAGGCAAAGCTTCCCACTGTGATCCTTTAAGGGGAGCACGAGTTGCTCCACCAGGCAGCCCTGTCTCAGTGAGGTGCTGGAGTGTGGAGTGATGGCCTAATTCCCTCCCTCTGCTCTTTGTGTCCTGGGGCTATACAGAGCTGTAAGAAGTATCTAAACCTTAACCACACTTATGGTATAACTGTGCCCCTTAATCTCAGTAGATAACTCCCATAAATATAAAAATAGAAGAAACTCATATTTCCATTGAAATAGAATGTAGGGAGTATTCAAGATATAAGCTTGCTCTGAAATTTACAAAGATATTTAGACAAATTTTACAGATTCACAGGGTTAAGTTATCAGCCTCTTAAATTTGGTGGCAACTGCATTGAAAGAGGCCAGCCTATGACTCTTTTCCACATACTGTCTAATAATCTTTCCACCTGTGCATTAGAATGTTTGTGCTAGTGCACACTCAACTCTAACAATTTTAACATTTATCATAGCATCACAGAGTAATTCTGGCGGCTGTAGGTATGAGGAAATCTATTCTGTGGAAAGGAGAAATTCTGAGTACAGTATAAAAGGAGTTCAGGAAGAAATGTATGTCACTGTAAACACCACTTTCAAGATTATGTATTGTGTGATCTCCTTCAGATATGTGAAAAGACAGGAATAAATGCAACCATTATAAACTACTGAATAACATATTTCTCCTAAAATTGTTGTATTAATCATCCAGTCCTTAGAAATTCTGATAGCAATATTTTTCTTTTCCATTACACATATATATTTATATTAAGTGTCATTGACAAACATTGTTTAGATAGAAACCTAACGTCATTTCTTTGAATTACATAAAGCTAAATAGAATGTAGGTGGTTATATTTCTGAATCTGAAGTCTTTGTTCTGCATGAAATTTTCCATAGCTCAGTGTAATATTTCTAAAGACTGGGATACCTATTTTATGCTTCTGGATTCCAAATAATAATAATAAAAATATATAATTATTTTATAAAGGGAATATTTAACAGCAATGTAGTTGTCACTTCTAACATACCAGTACATTACCCTAGGTAACAGTTGTAAACTGGTAGAGGCAGTATTTAAGAAATCGACTATCTTTTAAAGTTACCCCATAATTCTGAAGTGTAAAAAGGAAGTAATTGACCAGTAGGATTAACAATGCATTTCTAGTTAAGAAAAGTTTTCACTAAACTTGAGACAGTAAGACAAACTTTTAACATTTCACAAAATGTCAGTGAAATATACCACCTCCCATCTCCTGGTATTGAAAAAAGAAGTGGAAGTTGAGTTCACCCTCAGCTCTGCAGTTACATGCTTGTGGATATATTTCAGTTTTCCACTGACAAACTAGGGTCGTAACAGAGATGACATCACACTTTATTCTGTTTATTCTGTTGCGAGGACTTACTTTAGTAAATAAGACAGCTTTTTTATTTGACCAAGAGATCCACATCATGGTGAAGAGCATATTTATGGTCTGTCTTTTAGTACTGCTACCATATGTAAGCCATAGTTCCTTTTGCAGATGGCTCTGTTGAATGACCTGGCAGTCACTTTGTGGTTAAATGCAAATTTTGGAGTCTGAGATGGCATGGCCTTCCCATTTACTCAGCAATCGGTCTTTGAGTTAAATAGTAGGGGCCATCAAGATCTGTGTTTCAACTCTAGAGTTTTATACTTCACCAAGCCACATTTTGATCATGCTGCTGTGTCTATTCAATGAGTGGATAGCAGCACAATCAAAATGGGCTCTTTCAACGTCTTAAAGTTCAAT
This sequence comes from Hylia prasina, assembly GCA_013397195.1. NCBI lineage: Eukaryota > Metazoa > Chordata > Aves > Passeriformes > Sylviidae > Hylia > Hylia prasina. Next base: position 42,036 of record VYXD01007383.1, read on the forward strand.
GTAGACATAGCCTTGAAGTCAAGATCAGAAACAGCAGGCTTCCATCTTCTGATTATGCATTTAGACCTGTGTTGTATGAACATATGATGAATTTCCCTGCAGAAAAATATTCTCATGGGAAAGTCAAAATTCCAGAGCACAAAGTTCTGTAAACAATGTCTGTCCTGTGTCTCTGTCTCAGGAGATGTAGATTTGTTTCTCTTTCTTAGCCAATGTGTGAAGTTTTGTTATCTCTCTGATATGGTAAGCATTTCGGAGATTCTTCAGTACGGGGCAGGAAGAAGCAGCTCGCTCTGTACTTGGGCAGAAATAGCCCAAGCTTTGAACAATGCAGTCAATTTTAATAAATCATATTAAGCCTTCTGATATAGAGTCAGTGAGTCCTGTTTCACTGCTCTCGTCGCGACCATAGATGTGTATGTCCCTAACAAAGACTTTTACTTTTCAAATATAAGCTTAGTGTGGAAAGGCCTTATTTATATTTCACACTGAAGTCAGTGTGAAAAATTAAACCGTTTTTTTCCTGTTGCAGTATCTTGAAGTACAAGTTATGAAATTATTTCTTATTTTTGACTCAACCCATATACTGATAGCAAACAGCAGTATCTGATTTTTTTTTAAAAAAAAATCCTTTGTCTCTGAAATGTGGCATTTTTTCTTCAGAGTTTAAAATACAAACAATTTATGATGCGAAATAAATGCAATCAATTCTCTGAATGAAATTATTTGGCCCTCATTTTCTCCCACCTTTATTCCAATACATCTTTTGGCTCTCATATCTTGTAATTATCCATAATCTGTTTTTTTAAAAAAAATAGCAAAATGCCATAACTCTGTTGAAAAACCGAAGAGTATTGATAATCCTCAAAAAATTGTGTCTGTCTTGAGGAAGTGTCTATTCTCCCACCTAGGCTATCATGAATGGACTTCCATGGAGAAACTGAAATTTCTGGCTCCCTCTGATGGTCCACTTTGGAATGATGTATTCATACCTACCCCTTCAGACATCATGTTCCATTTAAATTTGTTCATAAATCATTCTTGGATATGAATTGTACGGCTCCATTCCTTAACTTTCCTTCTTTTTTTATTGAGAGAGTTTTTGGAGACGCTTTTCAACTTTGGTATATGACTTGCCAGCCAGCCACTAGCAAGCCTCTAATACTCTATGTTCTTAAAATTGCAAATTGGTATTCTGGGGCTTTCTCCTTCCAGGTTTCCATAGCAACTCTTGTAGAGCTTATTCATTAGAAAGAGTTCTGTTTAATTGATCTCCTAATGTATTGCTTAATAGTAACTGTTAAGCAGTCTTTTGTTTCCAGGTCATATTTAGGGTTCACATATTTGCATAAAAGCATTTCATTAGCTGAAACCAATCATTATTAGTAATTTTCTTTTTTTAGTTTAAAATAACTAAACCGTCATTGAGATTTTCTGAATAGCAAATATTTACATCTTGCTGAATGGGTTTTCTCTGTGAGCCTGGGTGCTTTGTTTCTCTGAGCAGCAAGAAAATTACAGAGCTTCAAAATGTTAATCAGGGAAGACAAAAAGAAAGTGGCTTTTTTTTACAATTGAAATGAAAATGCACAGTGATGATAACCATAGGCCACAGGCAATATTTGATGACGAAGTTGTAATGGATAAATATCCTTTAAAAATCACAGTAATGTACTGCCCAACTTGAATACATTGGGATTTTTTTCTATTATGTATAACAATGATTTACTGACAGTTTAGGCTATGAAAGTTTAAAGCCTCAAACAAATCCTTTTATTTCCAAAGTGATACTCTACCAAAACCTTTTCCACTTAGACTAGTTCTTATGATTAATATTTTTATGGTCAAATATATTAATACATTTTGTTCTGCCACTGCAGTTGTTTTCAGCTGGTTTTCAGCCTGGTGGGATACTTGAATGTCAAACAATTCACCCAGAGTCACAGAATGAATTTTAGTCTTAAAAACAGGAAAACTGTGTCCACCAAGAAAGAATAAGATTTAAATTCTCTCTGGATGATAGTAGCTGTGAAAAGAAAAATATATATATAGTTCAAGTAACTTAGACACCTTGAAAAATAGAGCCAGCCTATCAGCCTTTCTCATACATGAATGGAGGGTATGCAACATACAACTAAATTCACACGTACTATGCATCTGGCTACAAATTCACAATAATCGATTATAAATAACCTAAATTCATATTCTATTCTATTCATATACATTTTTAATTTCATTTTGATCATTTTTCTGTTTTGTTTTTCTTTTTCCTCCAGTGGAGGAATTAGTAGTTTTCAAGGTTTGTTCACAAATATAAGAGTCTTAAGATAAGAGTCTTAGCATAAGATTCTTTTACTCTTTTGGGTCTTTGAAAATGAGATCTGTAATTCTCAAGCACAGAACTTCAAGACCTATGAAAACAAGAAATAAGGGGTGATTTCTGATGAATTTCCAAGACTTATAAAGCATACCTTTTCTCCAGATCACAAAACATTCACAAGCACTTGTGCCTCTGAGTAGTTCAATGTTACATGCATTGCTTGAACAAAACTTAAATGTTGGTAATAATTGAGGAGGTCAATAGTTAAAATTAAAGCAAAGGCATTATCTTTAAACTTTTATTTTTTAATAAAATACTGACAAAAATTGCAGTTGTTATTTTGGTATTATATTATATATAGCTTATATATTAATATATAGCTTATATTTTGGTATTACTATGAAGGTATCCAGAAGAGGGAAAAATGCAGTTAATATTAATGGTAAAACATAGTCTGAACTTAGTTCCCAACTCATAGCTTCATGTTTTTGGCTTTACTGAAAAAATACTCATTGTACTTCTTGCCCAGTGATTCTTTTAAAATAGGTAAGAAATACCTCTAAAAGAAAAGTTATTTTCTTGAGCTTTCCAGGAGCTCCAAATATGAGGCTCTATTTTCCATTAATTTTTTGACATTTTATAAAATGTTGGTATAAAGAAAAGCTGTGCCAAAAATATTCCTGAGAAGCTCATTTGTTATTATATATCACATAAGGCAGAGAAAGCATGAACCTCAAGAAATTTTGAGATTGGCAACAATCTCTTGGCTACAGCAAGAAAATAATCAATAGTCTCAAGTAGTATTCATTTCAAGGGGCTTATTTGCTCTGTGAAGCTATTTCCATTTTGGTTTCTTGACCCTACTGAAGTCCATTGACTGTACTAGTCAGGACTCCTTGGCTGTAACAGGAGTTAAAAAACTTGCTCACATATAATATACACAAGGGGAGCTAAATGTAGGTGAGAACTGAGCCCTACAGACTATGAATCTATAGAACAAGTGTTTCTAAGGGAACGTGGAATATTATCCATAATGATAACTGCTCAATACTTCCTAAAATTTGATTTTCAGTTATAAGCTCTCAAACACATCATCATTTTTTGCACATCAAGACTTGTTCACGGTTTGAATATTTTTTTTCTTTTATCCTATTCCTTTTCATTGCATGCAAATACCAAGGGGGTATGTTTTGTGCCATAAACATTTGCAGTCAGTGTTTACACTACTTAACTATTTAAACCCTTTAAGTATGGGACTCAATAAATAAAGCGACTGAAACTGAGAAATCCAGCATGATAAAGTAGAATCTGAAATTGAATCTATGTCCTCTCAGACTTCTTCCTGCGAATGATACTGTCTTAGCTTACTACATCTTCTGCTGGTTTTTGATAGTTTTATTTCCAGGAGCTAGTGATAGCATTCATCCTTCTACCTGTTAGGTATGATGAAGGCTACTGCTTTAATAAGATTCTCTAAGTAAGTATCCATGTTGATCAAACAATCAGGTTTGTACTATTGTGTAGAGTGCTAATTTGATGGCAATACTTGTCTTCTTTCTTCCTCTGCCAAAAGTGTAGAATTATAATTTCTTCATGGAAAGGACCAAAAAAACCCCACTACAGGCAGCTTTCATTCAGACCCCAATGTTCATTTCTATGCCTTCACAAGGTGAGAATATTCATGTTGTTTAGGTAAATCTGACCTCCTCTGGCACAGTGACTGGTGCATCTTCACTGTAAAGCTTCAGAGTTACCACAGCCATTGATAAAAAAAAGGTATGGATTCCAGGTGCATACCTAAATCTATAGAATATCTTGCAATATGTATTACAGTAATACTTGCTCTCAATTTGGCCAGATGTCAATTCAAACTGTTTGTCTACTGTTTTTTCCTTTTTGTCCCACAAAAAAAGAGAGATGAAAAACATACAAAAACATGAAGGAAATTATTTCTTTTTCTTAGGGTTGCTGTGTTATATATATATTAAAAAAGATAATTTTATCAGCTGTAGTTATTTTTTAGAACATCTTTCTAATTAATACCTTAATTGCCTTGCTGGCAGATTATGCAGTTTTTACTAATCAATAAAACAATGATCCTCATAATGAGATTATACACAAAGCAACTAATCATTGTCTTGTCATCAATCTCAAACATTGCTTCCCATTAAAATTCACAGTACTCAGTAGGTTCCTCAATAATATTTAACAACTCCAGCATATGTTACAACATCAAAGTTTTCACTATTGACTGTAGTTTAATTTCCTTGCTAGCTGTAGCATTCTGTGTGGGATTTTGTACACAAATTCTACCAAATCAGCATGAGCAACATCCACCACAGTTCCATGTGTTTCTCCATGGAGGCTACAAGTGTTTGGAGCTATAATCATGTCCTGTTGGTGATCCCAGGCTGGGTTTGAAAGACAGAAAGGTGTTTTCCACTTAATTGTCTGCAGCAGATGTGCATGCAATATGGTGCAGATGCCTTCAAGTAACACCTAATGTAGCCAACCTTACAAGTTGTGCATGCCAGCAACAGTCCACACAGCAAGGGCTGTGTGGTTTAAACCAACCTGAATTGGATATTCTCCACCCAGTCCTAGAAGTACCAGGGATTCTGGGTGTGTGAGGGTTCCTGAACTGTGCATGGCATAATGGTGAGGTGGCCCTGCAGCCTCCTGCCACCAGCTGCAGCCCCCATGTCTGCTCCCAACCTTCTCTCCTTGGCTGTGCTATGCCAGCAATGGAGCAGGAAGGTTGCGTGAATCATTAACAGCAAATGTACTTGTGACTAAGAGTGCATTTTTATCTGAGCCCATTTAATCATACACTGTCACTTTCATCTCAGACTGTGACAGCCTACCAGCTGAAGCGTGCTGAGAAGATAATCTTTTCAAAGACAAAAGTGATCCAACGTGATACATGCTCATCTAAGGGCAATAGACATTAAGGATATATCCTTTTCTTTTACCTCCACTCTTCCTGCACCTTTCTGCACCTTAGCAGACTAATTTGCCATCCCAGAAAAATACGTTTCTGACATTCCTGTAAAGGTAATCAAAGGGACAAGGACTCTGCTCAGGAGAAAGGTGGCTTCTTGACCAAGACAAGTACCTGTTTGGGAAGTTGACAAGTGAGGGCAGCTTATACAGAGTCATAGTGAAAGCAAACCAATGGAGTGTAAGTGCATTGTTCACATTGGACAGATCTCATGCTCTTACATTTTTATTATATTTCACAATGAAACTTGTTCCTTTGAAGCCAAATCTTGAAGTTAACCGGTAGAAATTTTAAAAGGATACAATTCACAATCATTAAAGCACTAAGTGACAGCATTCAAATGGGAATTCAAAATCTTAATGACCTTAAAAGCACAGAACTATTTCTAAGAAATAAAAATAACATCAAAAATAGGCAAGCAAATGCTGTGTATTCCAGTCCACCATATTAATTTATTTTAAGTAAAGGCTTTTTTTTCTATCATTTTTGTTAAGACAAGAAGTCTACAGGAAACATTAAGTAACAACAAAAGTATTGCAAATTTTGTGGCATACTAAGATCATAGCCTAATTATCTAACTTAAATATATCAATGGTGTTTCCAAATACTACCAAATACAGACATAAAAACCCCTCAGTTCTGCATGTCTGCATCCACCCTCTGTTTTTGCTTTAGGCAAAGCAGTTCATGAAAAATTAATAAATATAACCAGGTCTCCTATTACTCCTTAACTAGCATCACTGTCACCTCGCAAAAGCCCAGATTAATTTAGAATGAACAACTGACTTATCTGCTTCCAGGGTCTCAAGTGTTCCCAGTCGGCTCACAACTTCCAATTTACCAGTCTTGGTTATTTATTAAAAAAATCTCAGATAAGTTCTCATCTGACCCTCTGTCCTCCTCTTGCCCTGTATCCTCAATACTACAATCCCTATTGAAAAGCACATTCAAGGTCACAGAGGATTAGAAAGATAAAAGTATGTTCCATACCTTCTTTCATAGCAATTGAACTGTTAATTTTGGTATCTTCCCATGCTATCTCAGTTCATTTGGGATATTTTCCGGATCTATTTTTCATGGTCTGTGTGTTTAATTCAGGTAAACGACCAAGATAATCACTATCCTACTCAATGTGAGGAGAACGGAGTGTCTTCTTCTTCCCTAAAATCAGTCCCTGGCTCTTGTGTTGTGAGCTTGACATTAAGTCCACTGTGCATCAAAGAGTTAGTGACAAACGTAAATCTATTCCCTTCTCATAGTGTAAGCTCTACTAAAAACATTATTAAATGTCATCTTACAGACTCTTAGACACCTTTTAGTGGCATCATAATGGACCAGCATGCCCTGGTCCAAAACACCAAAACACACAACAAAAAGAAGTGAAAAATAAAATTCTAATTTGCTTTGAAAAAAAATGGGTAAGAAAAGACTTGAATCCTTGGGGTTCAAAAAACTTTACTGGTCTGCTGACAAGGAGAAAACCTATATCTTCCCTTGCATCAAGACCCTATAAAGGTATAAAGTGTCTTGAATAAGTAGCTTGGACTGAATTACCCAAATATTAGCAGAAACACCTCTATAAATAAACCATTCTAAACTACAAGCCTTCATGTTTCAGTACTTCTCACAGATAAGGTCTAAGATTCAGTCCAGGTGGAATACAGTTGTGATCAGCTTTGGTGAATAAATGAAAAATCTTTGTCTCTGTGAGACTGGAAAAGATACAAATTGAGAGCCAATGACAAACCAACTACAGAAATCAGTTTGTGCAAGTATGCAAATATTAGTCATTGAGGTCATTGTATCAATCTAAGAAAAAGGTTAAAAACCATCTCTCAAATATATGAAGAAAACATGGAAATGCACTTCCTTACATGAAAGTAATATTCTGGTGACCATTTTAGCTGATTTAGTTGATTTTGCAGCTGCAAAAAGGGATAACTTACAAATACAGAGACATATTTAATTTCCGTCCTTACTATTTGGAACACCGTCCTCTAAACCTATATTTTTGAATTTAAAATGTCCATTAGAAAGCTAATGGGCTGACACTTCATACAAGGCCAAGAGAAATAAGAAATGGAGTTAAAACATATTTGTAAGTGAGAATAGGTTTGGAACTGGAAGATAATTATGATGAGTAGCTACTATAACATCTTTAAAAGAGAGTACTACTTTGACAATTTTTTTTCACTATAAATAATAAAACTGAATTTTCTGAGACTGGACCTTGTTCTTCCCTAGGTGAGAACATTTCCAGGTGAAAACATTTCCTTTTCTTTAGTGATGAATTTCTGGCCAGTGAGGTCATGTCATCAGCTTAACTCGACAAAGTCCATGTACTGCGCATCTAAAGAAAGATGAGGGTTCTGTCAGGAAGACATAAACAAAACCTGAAGGTATTTCAAAGCCAGGGAAAGTCTGATATGGTGCTGAGAAAAGACAGAGAAATTAGTATAATAATTCAGGATTAGGTAGGATGATGTCTTTCTTTCCTAGCAAAACTAACAGTCTTCCAAATGTGATTAGAATAAATTATTTTATTTCTAGCTTTAACCTACAGACACTCTATTTGCATCCATGAGCCAGTCAACTAAATATGTTTGGGTTGATTGTAGGAAAACGGATTGATGAAAGCAAGCCACACATACAATTTTATATAAATAAACTTTTATAGTACAACTCCCAGGTGTTTACAGATTGGCAAATGTATCCTAGAAGATGTTGTTCTTACGAACTGTTTTTTCTCTCTCGTTTTTTAAAAGGTTATATCAAGTTTATCCAATATTTTTCTCAAAATGTTCATGAGCTTTTCTTCTGTTGGTCTAACAAAACTCTCTGCTCCTTAATAAATCTAGTAAAAATGAGAAAACAGGTTCCAGAAATAAAACATTTGTTTAAAAATAGTAAAAAATGCTTACAAACTTAATGAACAGCAAAACCAAAACCAGAAATTACAACAGCCTGGTTGGGTTATTTACCTAAAATGGCCACATACTTTGTACAGTATAAATGCTCACATGTCTGCACAATTTTAATAATCTAATTTTAATAATCTAATCAATTTTAATTCAAATCAATTGAATTGAATTTTGAATGATCTTTGAACAAGGCTGTACTAGCTGCAATTTTGAAAAGACAAGAGTTCTGAAAAATATGGATTCATCCTTAGTTCTTAAAGGAAAAAGAAAAATCTTCAAAAATCCTGTGGATTATTTTCTATTTCAAAAATATTTCCTGTTGTTTGTTGTTTTGTGGGTTTTTTTTAATTTGATCATTGTCTTCAAATTATTCTATATTTTTAATGCCAAAACACATAGTAGTCAAATATATTGAGTTTCACATTGGAAAATCTTTGGGCTAAGTGAGTGGATTGAGATATTTGAGGAGGGGACATACACAAAACAAAAAATACAAACATCATTTTGCAAAGTATAAAAATGCATAAATAATTCACAGCATAGAGCTCTTTCTACAGTTTTAGAAAATGCTCTCCAAAGAATATTTTTTCATCATGGCAATTTAAATCCCAAAAGAGGATAATAGCACACTTGTCTTTAAAATGTTTATTAAGAAAACATTTTTAAATTCATAGAACTTTCAGAGATATATTCAAATAACAAGGTTTTAATTTGCAGCATTTTCCCTATGTCGATGTAGAGAAAATATTTAATGAATTATTGTATATAATTATGACTCAAAGCAAAGTTTAGCACTTGGACTTGCTCTCCTTCACATCATTTCCTTAAAAAATAAGAAAATAATGCAATTAATTTCTATCTGCAGTGTATTTGGATGAAAACTCATACAGAAAAAATATATTATCATCAGCCATCTGTCTTAGACTTAAAATATTTTAAGGTTTACACTTATGTCTACATAATGATGAATAGTTGAAGTGAAAAGTTGTAACCTCCTTCTTTGCCCCTTCATAATATATGCTATTGTTCTAAAATTATGTATGTTTTTCATGGAGTAATGCATTTAAGAAATAGAGTGTTTGTATAGAAAGTGATCCACAGTGATATGACCTGATAAAAAGGATGAAAAATATCTAGTCATGTGCCAATTTATTCACATTACTCCATGAGGTAGATTAAGAGAATAAAAGTATAAATATGGGCAAGAATTATTATGCGACAGAGTAGATGACTTCCTCATTAAGCATTAAAATGGTAATAGGAATGAAATCAAGAGAGTGCAAATTCCTCTACCATGGGTTGAATTCACTCACCATCCAAAACCACATCTGAAGTAATTTAGAAATTTGGCAAGACCAAATTCCCATTGCTATTTTTCATTTTTTAAAAAATAAAGACTGGGCACAGGTTCAAGTACATGTTAAACAGCCATGTAGAGAAACATGACTTAATTGTGGCCTCCCTGAATGAGTCCACCACCAGTGGAGAACTATGAAGAAATAAAAACAAGAAGAGGGCAAGCAAAGAACAAAAAATTGAAATTCATTAACATCTCAGTTTCTTCTAATACAGGTTAAATTTCTGTCATCACATTTACGATTTTTTCATGGACCATTCATCCATTACTTTGTCTAATTACTTTCTAAGCCCATGATGAAAAGTTCTGGAATGAAATGCAGATTATTTTAATATGTTCTCTGATACAACATTTCAGTTCATGAAAAACTTGTTTTAAACTTGTTTGCCTGGCAAATTCAACAGGTATCCCTGTTTCTCTCTTCTGGAAAACAGAAACATAGTCCGGCCCTGACGCTATAGTTCTCTCTGCTGTTGTCTCTGTTGTGTATTTTCCCAGCTTGGAGAGCTTTATGCTTAACCTTTCCATATCTTGAAGCAGCCATGGACCTTTGCTGAACTAGTCACACTCTCTTGGAACAAATCCTAGATTTGTGAGGTTATTTTGTGATTGTGGGACAAGATCTACATGAAACTGTAAATTTGTCGAACAAATTCATCAATATTGTTTTACTTTATAATTAGACTAAGAAACTCAGTAGGTTTGCAAAGTATTCTTTTTCCACAGAGGATTTCTTTTCCCTTTGCTGTTTTAATCAGTATAAAATTCCCATTTGCCATGATAAAACTCTTCAATGCATTTTCTAGGCTTATTCTGATGTAATTCCTGATAATGTTAGCTGTATAGAATTCAGAATTTTTAGCAAGTATACCTTGCTAAACAGCCTTCTGGAAAATGTTCACTACAATGAATATCTGTCTTTTATACCTTAGTTTGTACTCCATGGTCATTATTTTCTAAAACTCGTAGTGACAATTTGTCATTATTCATTTAATGGCTTTGTTGTCAAACTGAAACTTATTACTTCTTGCAGTTAGATTCATAAGATTCCTCCCTAAGAAGGAGCTTTCTTAAACTAATTGTTATCAAATACATTTACATTCTTTTGAGATATATTTCTCTGAATTAATGTCCACCCACCACCCATGTCATCATCCTTCTTGAGCTGAGTGTCCCACACTGGACACAAAACAGAATAGAGTTTTGGAATGTTTATAAATATCATGATCAGCTGGCATAATTCATAGGAGTCCTGATGGGAAGGCAAAATTTCAGGTCCACACAAGAATTTTGTAATAGAAAATGGAGAAGAGGCAGGAAATTAGTAACAAAAAAGAAAGGCAGAAAGTTTTTTTTTTCTTCTATTCAACATCAGGATCCATGCAGCGAAGAGGATGAGAAAAATTTTGCTTCATATTAATAGAAAATATTTGCGCTAGTGATATTGAGAACAATGCAACTTTATGTGTAAAAATTACCCACTTAGTTCTGTCAAAGCTGATATTTGTCAAGATTATCTGATACCAATACTGAGAGTGAGCAAAATGTTTCTAACCAAGTAACACAGTAGAAAACTGAACCAAAACCAGAAGCCTTGAAAACATGTTTTACAAAACAATCAACACTATTACACTGGCTTTAGTATTCATCAATCTTTGACACCCTGAGGTTAATTTTGAAAAAAATCTTTTATTGGGGGATTTTTTGCATCTTTATAATTTTAAATGGCCATTCTAGTAAATGTTTGATCACATAGAGTAAATCAGCAGTAGAGCTGAATGTAGAACCAGCGCCACACAGTTTCCTAAACAAATTAAAAAGGCACAAAGCTAATACGAAGAAAAACTTCATTAGTCTACAAACAATCATGTGTATCAACCATAGAAATGAAGAAATTATTTGGGTGCATGTACAGTCTAATTATTTATTTTGTTTTGTTTTATTCCTTCTGAATAACACTCAATTCTACTGTGATTTCATTTGTTCACTGATGCTGATGGGGTATAAGACCTTTCAGTCCCAACAGGGCCATCACAATTTGGCCATAGACATTAAATAATGTACTCTATACATGAAGTAATAATCACCTGCATTTGAACACATATTCATGGAATATTCTATATCTAAACACTGAAACTTGGTCTGCCTATCTCTAACATAAAGCTCATTCTATACATATTTATTAAATGAGAATGAAAACACTCTCAGTGATATATAAATATTTAAAACACAGATATTCAGCTTAAAAAGAGTAAATTGCAGCTATACATCCAGGAAAATCTCTTGTGAGACAATGTAATCTACTGGGAAACTTGTCAAAACCAAGAAATTTCCTCTCAGTGTTCAGATCTTGGTTGACCTCAACATTTGCAATGATGTGAACAGCAGCCTCTGATCTCAGCCTTAGTCTTTATTAATCAGCATGGTAAAGGTAACATGACCACTTTACACATTCTTTGAGTGTCTGTTAATCGTGACAGAGAGGCGACATTGTGCCTCTTTGGGTTTTGTCAGCGCACTGTGGATCAGTGAAAAAGCATAGCTGTTACTCTTACTCTTAGTAAAAAATACTGAGACACAGCAGAACTTGTTTCTATGCATTTTGAATAACAAAACAGGTAACAAATTTTATTCAGGTAAATATATTGTCTTTAAAATGAAGTCATATTCTACCTTTCATATTCTTTTCTATGATCTTCACAATCAAAGTTAATGAGTTTTATTATTTTGAACATGTTGTACTTGCAATTTGCCTATTTTTGCCTAAACTGTTACCTTGAAAGAGTGCTCTGAACATGACTGACAGGATTCTTACCAGGAGTGAAATTCCAGTTTCTGGACACGATCATAGAATCATAGAATATGCTGAGTTGGAATAACCCACTAGGATCGTTGAGTCCAACTCCTGACTCTGCATAGAATACCCCAAGAATCACAGCATACACCTGAGTGTTGTCAAAATGCTTCTTGAACTTAAATGAGCTTGGTGCTATGATTGCTGCGATCCTCACAGTGAATAAACGACAAACTCCAAAATTTCAGCAGCACCTTTTCACTGAACTGCACTGTAGCCCTCTGAGATAAAAATGGTAGCTTAGTCACTGGTGTCCAGCCCAAAAGGCCCCTGCTCATAAACCTATTCAGGACCTTAAACCATCTGATTAAGCATTTTCCATCTTTTTTTCTGACACAGGAAAAAAAAGGGCGACGTTCCATGCCATTCTAGTTTTCATTTTTACCTTTATTTTGCTGTCCCGAGAATTAGCTATGTAACAAAAGACCTCATTTGATTAGCTTTCACATAAACTCCATTCCTCATCTTTCTGTCTGGCAGCTCTTTTGGGCACTTTCTTGATTTTATAATGAATGAGGTTAGAAGGGGATCATGGAATCAGAGAATCAAAGAATCATAGAAAAAGCTGAGTTAGAAAAGACCCGTAAGGACCACTGAGTCCAGCGCTTGGCCCTGCACAGCCCCATACCCAAGAGTCACTCCATAAGCCTAAGAGCATTGTACAAATGCTCCTTGAACTCTCTCAGGCTCGGTGCTGTGACCACCACCCTGAGGAGCCTGTGCCAGTGCCCAACTGGAACTCTTTGGGGGAAGAATCCTTTTCCAAGAGACAACCTAACTCCACCCTGACACAAATCCAGGCCACTCCTTCAGGTCCTGTCACTGGTCACAAAGAGATCAGTGCCTGCCCTCCCATTCCCCTCACAAAGAAGTTGTAAATGCAAGGAGGTCTCCCCTCAAATTCCTGTTTTCCAGACCAAATTACCTCAGCCATTCCCCTCAAGGCCTTTGAGAACCTTCATTGCCTTCGAGCACCTTTGTTGCCTTCTTTGGCACTCACAACCATGTCCTTCGCATATTGCAGTGCCCAAACCTGCCCCCAGCACTGGAGGTGAGGCTGCCCCAGCCCAGAGCAGAGGGGACAATCCCCTCCCTTGCCTGTCTGGCCCTGCTGTCCCTGATGCCCCCAGGACACTCTTGGCCCTCCTGGCTGCCAGGGCACTGCTGGCTCATGTTCAGCTTGCCATGGAGCAGGAGCCCAGGGCCCTTTCCATGGCACTGCTCTCCAGCCTCTCATTCCCCAGCCTGTCTGTACATAAAAGACAATTTTTGATGTAGTGTCCTTGGGGGGATCATTAACCACATTGTAACATCAAATAGTATTAAGATACTGTAGATCATACACACATGGGTAAATCTGGAGTATCTTTCTAAGAACAATGGAGCTAGAATTACAGATACGATATCTGATGCTATCTCATGCAAACATTTACAATGTTATGCAATGAGATTGGTTGAAAGAAATTACATCTATTCCATTGTTTTTGTGCTTTTATGCATTTCTTTTGGTACTTTTCAGTGCACATCATTTTGCTAGATACCTCCTCACAATTTGTGTTTGTCAGAGAGGCATCTGAGATACCTTTTCTTGCAGGTCTAAAGTAAGTAATAACTATGAAATCTCTCAGTTTAAGACGTATCAAAACTCTGACAGCAGTCAAGGGATTCTTTGTCAGGTAAATGTCTGGAACTTCTGCTTCTCTTGTTCTCATTCTCTGATTCTTTCACTTTCAGCAGCTGGTACCTTTCATTCTACAGCTAAGTTACCAACTATTTAACAATTTTGCAGTCTATCAATTGTGTAGTCATTCCTCTGCCTGCCAATTTTATTTAATATCCCAGAGCTCTCCAAGCTACCCTGTGACTATGGGGCCATAAGAAATCTATCTGCCAACAGGTATAAAACTATCCCACAGGAATGTTTTAAAAATCTACAGATATAATGATTCAAGAGTCAAATTAAACTCCAGTATAGAGAGCCATATTAACCACCAACTGCACTGGGAACTGCACCTATTTTTGATATGCATATTTTTAGAGATGTTTTTGAAAATTAAGGAGATTCCGTCCTCCTTTAATGTTTGGAAAATTTTAGTAAAATGTTATGTAAAGAGCTTAATTTAGGAGAAAAAATAGTAAATTTTAAATTATTAGCTCTAATAATTTTGATCCTTTCTTTCATATGAGAATATGTTCACATGAAATATTAATCCATCATCCTTAACGTTTGGCTAGAAAGGGATATGTATGCTGAGTAGCAGCATCCTTTCATTCACAGGTAAGATGGTGGCACCTCAGTATTAATATTTGATGACCTTTTCCAGTTCTAGCCATCATTCTAGACCATTGTAAGCATCCAGGATAAAAGATTCACCTTGATAATCTTGCTCTGGCCATATCAGGCCAATGACTATGGCTCCATTTCCAGTAGAAAATACAGTTCACTGATGCCTGGGTTGTATGGAAATAAGATAAAAATTATATTTCAGTTAAAGAGAATGCTTGTGAAATAGACAATAGAAAACACTTAACTCAGGTTCAGCTTTTTTTTTTTTCCTCCCAAACTGAAAATAATTTTCGCACATGACTGCATCATAACAAGCCATCTAGCTATTGCAACAGTTGTGAATGTCTCGTAAATCATTAGGTCAGAACTAGAAATCTCACTCACCTGCCTTTATGATAGCTTTCTGATTTTATATACTAGAAACCATATAAATATTTTCATCTGTTTTTCTTGTCTAAAGGATATTATTTATGTATTTATCTGAATATTCTTTTAAAATAAATTGTAGTCACTTAATATGCAAATTGTTGGTGAAGAAATGAAGAGAAATAAGGATTTTAATTCCCACTGTTTAAAGACTGACTCAGTATTTTTTTTCAAAAAAGTTCTTTTTATTTCTCTTTCTTTTATTTTTCAGGGCTTTTGATTTTGTAAGAGCAAGCTTCATGATAGCCTCACGCAGGAAGTCTGTACTATTACAATTACAGTGGCTAACAAATTTCAGATTTGGGGAGAGGGATTTCTGTTTGGAACTTCTACATTAAAGGATATTTAGAAGCCACTATAGGTCTTCATACATTAAGCTTGTGTGTTTTTGCCTGAATGTCCATGTAAAACATCCAAACAAACAAAGAAATAACTTGTATTTTTGTGAGCATGCACAAGCATACACATGAGCCCCTGTATCGATCTGTCTATCCACATATTTCCTCTTTCTAACAGGTTGAAAGGACTAGTCACACCCTGTGACTAGTCTAATTCTAATAAAATAATGGCTTGCTGAAAGCCAGTGTAAAATTAGAAACCATGCCACAGCCTAGAAAAAAATACCTGAAGCAGAGTATCCATATCAGCTTCTCCCAGAGTTTGGCTCCAATTTCTTCTGTTTCATTTTGCTACAATGCTTAATACTGGACCCTAAGGAAACAACAATTATATTTAGCACAGTCCTTATTCAGAGAAATTTAATCTCCTCATTATCTCTGGATGCTATAATAGGAATGCTGGGATGAACTGTGGTCTTCTGTTCACCTTCTTTCAGTACTTCAGCATTTTAACCTTACCTTTTCCAAAGTCATTTTCTCAAATGCATGAGATGATTAATGAGAGCAGCTCTTTTGCTGTGTTCAACAATCATGTCCTTCTTGCTCATCTCTCCTTGCATAATTATAATTATGTTGTTCGTGCCAATATTTAGGCCTGTGTCAGCACTTCCATTACAAACTCCAGTTTTCAGGAATTTGTAATAAGGCTGGTGCACTTGGCATTTGGCCAAAACTGAAGAGAACTGGAAATCACACTGGTCAGGGCACTTGAAACCAAAACATGAACAGTAATTTGTTTTGGGCTAGGCTCCATATTTGGCAAGAAATAGTGGCTGACAGCAAGTGTGAGTGAAGTAAAAGAGATCCAAGTGTCTGATAATAAAGCTGAGCTTTATATAATGTCAGAGAATAGTGCAAGAGCAGGTCCAGCTAAGTAAGAAAGTCTTTCATAAGACAGCCAAATAATGTTCCCTGTTTTTGGAAGTAGGCCAGCATGGAGAAAATAAAAAGAAGAAGGACCCACAGTGTGACTGGGTTTGTAGCTCTCTCAGTGCCAACTAAATAATTCATGAAAAAATCCTTAACACAGCAATGAATGCTATGTACAGTTCTGGAAAAGAGAACAAATTAGTAGGGTATTTAAAGAAAAGTGAGTCCATTTTCAAAGTGACTGGTGATTCTGTTAGCAGTGCCTTATTGATTATTTTTTAGGAGTGCTGAGAATTTTTTAAGATCATTTGCACAGCTAGAGTTTGTTGCTCAAGCAGCACTTTAGCTCTTTAGTTGCTGAAATCCAAATAACTCTAATACACATAACTACTGAATATACCTACAAAGCTGGGCAATCCAAATAAAGAATATACGTAAATAAAAAGTTTGTAAATTATTCTGTGGAAACATAATGTATTTATCATTTTTTACCTTCAGAAAAGGAAGTTATTATAGAACAATGGAATAATAAAATACTAGAAAGCTTTCATTTGGAAGTGCTCTTAAACATCATCTGATTTCAACCTCCCTGCCATGGGCAGTGAATATTCCACTAGATCAGCTGACTCAGAGCACAGTCCAGCCTGGTGTTGAACACTCGCAGGGATGGGACATCCACAACTTCTCTGGACAACTGTTCCAGTGCCTCACGCTTTCACAGAAAGAATTTTGCCTAATATCTAAAACTCCTTCAGCATAAGACATTCACCCTTGTCCTGTCACTGCATGCCCTCATGAAGAATTGTCCTTCTCCAGCCTTCTTGCAAGCCCCTTGTTTTTACTGGGCGGCTGACCCAAGTCTCTCCAAAGACTTTTCTTCTCCAGTCTGAACAATTCCAATGCTCCAGCAAGCTATGACATAGAGGTAGAGACAAAAGGAAAAGGATCTAGTCATTGTTAAAATAAACAATGACTTAATAAACTCTCTTTGGGTAATAAAGGTGTTACTTGACAATATACATAAAATAATTCTAACTCCAAATGCCTACTGAAATACCTCTAACTTTTATTCATGGATTCACACGGTTTGGTTTAGTTCAGAGTACTTAATGCACATTTTTTGGCTTCTTGACAAAGCTAAGGACTAGCTACAAATTTTTATCCAGTGGCGGAAGACAGGACAAGCCCAAGGTAGAACAGATTACTTATTGGTATACTCTTTCTCTTTTTTCCCCCTTTCTTTCCTGTACTGATGCTTTTATTGGGAAATCTGAGTGAGAAATACCAATTTCACACACATGCAAAGTAAATCAAGACGCATGAAGAAATTAGTACCGAATAAATATGGCCTGAGGATACATTTCAGCTGTTGGTAATTGCCTATGTTTACTATTCTTATCCTTATTTTTAAGTTATCTTCTTACCTGCTACTTACTAGCTGTTTAAACAGTTGCTGCAATCAGCTGTACCTTCTTAGCCTGTACCTGTTTCTTCACAAGTCTATTCTTTCATTCATCCTCATGTAGTTAATAGACCACATGCCATGATATTCTTTTAGATTTGAGCAACTTCAGTACATCTGTAATGAATATTTACTTCCATCAAATAAAAGATTTCATCCATAATTTCAAATATAAATTAGCGGATAATCTCATTTTTTTCAGTTTTTAATGCAGTAAAACCCACCAAATGTAAATCTATCAGAACAATTTTTATTATTATTATTATTATTTTTAAAGAAGCAACATAGTAAGTATTTAGAAGTCCCTCTCACACCGGTTTAGCTACAAAATAATTTGATAATTATGAACAAAATTTTTCATCCTACAGAGTGATTCTGAGAAGCCAAAACCAGGGTGTGTAGGAGGATGGGATGGATGAGAAGGACATCCTTCCCACCCAGAGTAATACCTGGATAAAGAAGTAAATGGACATGTAACAGTGCCCGGGCTGAGGACACAGCAGCGCTGCTGCATCTTTGCATTCTTCAGTAAGCTTAGAGCAGCAGACTGTAAAAACTCTTCACACATAATTTTTAAAGAAGTTTAACATTGTATGAACAACAATGGATTTATTCTTTGAACAAGGCTCAAGACACACCAAAGCAGGAAGTGGTTTATTGTAGTTTCAGCTTTTCTCTGTTGAATAGCCTATAGCTGCAAAGACCATAGCACACACTTTGATGTTGAGGGAGTCTGATTCCTACATTCCCCCAAATTCCTACATTTGGCTACAAACCTTCTCCTCTCCCACATTTATTTCTAGGATGTCTCATAGTCCCCTTAGACTCTATTCCTCTTTAGTCCTACCATGGCCATAAAAGCTATTTTAGAGAATTCTAAACCTTTTCAGATTCAGAAGAGGTTTGAAAATGCAGGACTTCTGTTACAAAATAAAAGTAAATCTTGGACTTGTTGCATTTCAGGGAAGTATAGGTTTACTGAATATATTTTTAATAGGATTATGTTAAAAGTCAAAAACTGGGAGAAAACAAGTCTTAAAACTGTTTAGTTACAAATCTGTGACAAAAAAGGAATCACTGATATGGGTTTGGTTTTGTTTTTTTAATTTTACCACGTCTTTACATGGCTTTTGTATCATAAATGTTTTCAGAAGACTACACCATAAACCTTCTGAAGTTATTTGTGTATTAATTAAGTATCTCTTTACAATATCTCACAGAAATACGTGTGTCTGTTGCATCATCTCCAACTGCTTTTGGATCAAAGAAGGCAGTATTGTGAAATGAAAGTCTGACTTTCATTTCTCCTGTGTTAAACTGGCAATAGAAATTCTTTCTTGTTGAACACCTCACTATCCCTCTGGAAAATTTCACTTATACTCTCTGGTCTGGGAGATAATATACAGTTTCTATTCTGAACCTTCCCTTAGTCTCCACCCAGGCTAGAGAAGGAAATTTTTCTAGGGAATTGTCCTGCACCAAATCCATTCTAACTCTAAATTTTGTAAAAGGAATGTAAAGGGTAGGTGAGGAAAATGGAAGAACTTGTTGCCATACAAGTTAAATTGACATTAGGAGAATGTAGAAAACCAGTGATGAGAAACAGAACCACCTTTTTTTCCTCTTCCAAATATGGATGGTATTGGAGAACAGATTTTACTATAAATCAGGTGAATTTGTCAAGCCACTATATATTTTATTCCATTATTTTATATCTGGTGCAGTCTAAAAGGTTCTTTATTAAACCACTCCATGGAGCAAATGGAACTGAAAACATCAATTTATTATTCCAATGTATTAGTGAATTACAAATATGCCAAGAAGTTGTAATTATTTATTTATTTCATTTTTTTTCCCAGCTTCTTTATTTAAAAGATGTATACATGTGTTTGAGTAACAGTCTCCTTGAAAAACAGCAAAAAAACCCCTAAACCCAAAAAGCAAAACCAAACAACCAACTGAAAAACCCCACAAAACAAAATAAGAACAACAAAAACCCCCAAACAACAAAACCACACACACACACAAAAAAAGAAGAAAACCTAAAACAAACAAAAACAACAACCACAACCAACACCATCACAACAACAGCAACAACAACAAAACCATCAAAAACCCAAAGCAAAATCCAATAAAACCCCCAAACCCCAAAATACTACATGGCTGTGATCTGAACTTCAAAATGAAATAAAATAAAGAGGTTTGAGAACAGACATTAATTATAGACTACAATATATAGCTATTACATGTTGTAAATAGAAAGGTACATTCTTATCGATGTTATTCTTGTAGCTACAAATTATTTTCTTTGCCTTGGCGGTAACAAAATGCCACTTTAAAAGACATAAAAAAGCCAGAGCTTCCCATAATTGCTTACATTATGGTTGATGTACCATATTAATTGTCTTAGAAGTCTCTTTGAAATGACTTGTTATAGTCCCTCAAGAAGTTATCTGGTGTGCCCGTGAATGCAAAAGGAAAGCTGAGCTCTGTGTGTGGGGATGGATCTCTGGACATGTCATGGTGGTATGTAGCGCTCCTAAGAGGTTGTGTATCTCCATCTGTTTTATCACCTCTGTTTTGAACCATATTTTGTGTGAGGTAACACCCGAAGCCTTTCAAAGTGCTGTTCCAAGGAGCCAGCAATGCTAGAGTTTGCTCTGCACTGGGCAAGCTGTCACAATCACCAATAAATGCAATGACTGCAGATTCAGTCAGGTTTGAGGTGCTACCTTCCTGCTTACAATGAAGACCATCAGAATATGATCAGGTGTGATATTGGCTGTCCCCTGACAATGCCTTTGTTTCAGTAGCACACTAGGAACTGGATGGATGGTTCTTCTCTTAGTTTGAGATTTATTATTTCTCTTACTTTTTTTAAGGCTACTGGCAATTAGGTACATAAGAAAATTACTATGCTTAAAATAAGTCTTTTCTAAATATGTCATAAGGAATGCTTATGCAGCTTCCCCCTTTCTTTTTTTTTTTTTGGTCTTTAGGGACGTCCTACACTGCTGGGTATGGTGACACAGGAAACCTAAGAGCACAGTTATAATTTGATGAGCACAGTTATAGTTTGATAAGCACGGTTATAATTTGATGAAGGACAAGGTGCCACACACACATACATGCATACACATTCTTTTGTTAAAATACAACACTGGATTCTGAATTGAACGACCTTGCTTTCAGAACACTGATGCCGAAATAGTACCTCTAGTATATGATCACTAAGCACATATTGGTAAATATTCAAATTGGCAGAAATGACAGAAATGCCGTATCTCTCCACAACTGCTTTGATAACAATTTATATAACACCTGGAGTAAGAATAAGTACATGTACAAAACCACATTACAACTGCTTTTTCATTGCTTTGGTTTTCAATGCAATAATCTTTGTACAGAAGTTTCATTCTGTTTCCCAATAATACTGGATAATAATTTGGATAATAATATAGGAAAATAATTTCTAAACTGTTTTTCTTAGCCAAAAAGAAAGCTTTTGTAAGAAGCAGCACTGTTTTACACTAGAAATTCATAAGTAGCTTTATTCAACACAACCATTATCAATTGTGGGGTTTTATGTGGTGCTCTCGCTTTAAGAAATGACATCACAGTGATACTCAGCTATAGGTAATTGATTTATTTGTCATTTTCTTTTCCTGTGAGATTGGTTATACTGCAGATTCTATGGTTATTTGATGCCACTGATTACCCTAATGAGAGAGTGTAACTGAATGCACTTCTCTTTTGTGCCAGGAGAGAAGTGGTCTTTTATGTTCAGTAACACAGCATCAGGCAGTGTTTGCTGGTTTGTTTCTCAATCAGTCAGAAAAGCTGAGCCATTGTAAATGAAGTTATTAAAGCTTCTAGTGTTCTTGTCCTGGAAAATTCAACTTTAAGAGCTACAGGATACCAGCCTAAATCAGAGGTGTTTTTGGGAATTCACACCGGATGGGATCTCTAATGCCAAAGAGGGCTTCCTCTTGACAGAAAGAATATAGCTACTCAAAAAATAAATGTTCACTATAGACCATCAGTGAAAATAACCTGATTTTATTTTACTTGCTGCTGTAAATATTTACTTTGACAACCTATTTTATCGAACTATGAGGATACAGTTTGGTGTATGATAAGACTGAAGGTCAATGCTTGTTTAATAAACCCCAAATAAAGAATTATGTGATATACTGTACACATTTCACATCCAGTTATGTATTAATGCATCATTGCACTCTGTA
Organism: Hylia prasina; assembly: GCA_013397195.1. Lineage (NCBI taxonomy): Eukaryota > Metazoa > Chordata > Aves > Passeriformes > Sylviidae > Hylia > Hylia prasina. The sequence continues at coordinate 64,176 of VYXD01007383.1, forward strand.
TAATCAGCTCAAATGACTTCCTTTAAGGAGACAGAGATTGTTGCCATTGCATCTTTTTTAAAAAAACAATTTAAATGCACTATTGGTTAAATGCCAGCAATTCAGCTATCATTTAAGGTGAATACTATATTAGACCTATTGGATTTCAGAATGTTCAATGTCTTAGGGATAAATGAGAGATAAACAAGCTCACATTATATATTGCAACACAGTTTTAAAATAAGCACCTGTCAATACTACAGTCAAACCTAATGCCAGAATTGACAAAGTCTCATATTTGGAATACTGACATGCTTTCAATATTTTTCCAGCGAAGTTTCACTACAAATTCTCCATTGTATTTTTCTGCTATGTTTTTTGTTCTAAATATATCATAAGGAATTATATAGTCATCGAATATGGACACAAAAAGATATAGACAGAAATTCATATTTATAAGCCACAGAACAAAACAGCTTTGACTGAATGTTTGATGTTGGATAGGAAATAGGTCCTCTGATTTGCATGGCTAGACACAGGAATATAAGGCTAGATAGACTTTTCTTCTGTGCTGAGTTGTGCTGCCTCTTTGCTTAATGTCATTAGAGTTTCAGCCGTTCCAAAAGCAGATTTAAAGATATTAGAATGGCCACTCCAGCAGTCTGCTCTGGGATATTAACTGGCTGAGTCCAGACACATGGATCCATCTCTGTATGGCTCCCAAAGCAGTCCCTGAACTTTTAAAATCTTGCTAGAACTATTCTCTTGCTCACTGTCCCCAGTTCCCTGAGTAACCCTGAACTTGCAGCTCCAATGTTAAGAAACCATGTTCATTTTCCACTTACTTTTGAAATGTTTTCTATTTTTTCCTATGTTTTAATTGTTCAGTTCAAAAGAATTGTTTTAAACTCTTGATCACAAACATGACCAATTTAAAAGAGAAAAGATTGGTTTTGTTTTACTGTGAATTCACAGGGCGAAAGAATGCATGAGGGAAAACATGAGCATGCTCATAGGGCAGGAAAAAGTGGATTTTATTCTTTGAATACAATTACCATCGTTCAATAACAGGGAACCTATATTCTCTAGGTATATAATAAATATAATTAGCTCTCGAAATTGCATGAAATTGTTTTCTTTCAATCAACCTAAGCTTACAGGACGACTGTTGGGATGCAAAGTAACTTGAAAAACCTTGAACTATGCAGGGCTGTAAAGTTGCAGGGTGTCCCTTTCCTGCGACAACTGTCATTCTTTGAAAGAAGTCTCTGCTTGTTCACATCACAGATGGGAGGTGTTTACAGCCAACTCAGCTGAATCTTAATATCGATATTAAGTAGCAATAAGTAGTATCATGTAGGAAATTATCAAATTTCCCAAGGAATTCAGAAGGTTCAGGGCCGGTATCTAAACTTCATCTTCTGACCTTGTTCAATTCTCCTGGTATTAGCCCAGATGTCAGGAAGCAAGCCATCATTAAAACTGTGGTCAGAGAAACAGAGTCATTTTGTGTCCCTTTAGGGCTGTCTTGCTGCTTTAGCCCATTATATTAATCACAGTAATTATGGGATAAAAACACGGGTATTCTATGATATTGGTAAAATGATATAGTTAGTAGTACAAATTGGTTACAGGATAAATGAGAATGCTCACGGTAACCACTGAGAAGAACTTACATGTTAGAAGGGGTATTCTTTTAAAGCAAGCTCCCTCTGCCATATGGGAAACAGGAGTAACACACCCAAAAGAAAGCGGCATCAGAGTTTCTATAAGGAGCAGTAAGGTCTGCTTTTCTCCTTCACCTTTCAAAAAACTGTAAGACAGAGAAAATTACAAAAAAAATAACAAATGCACTTTTTCTGTAAGAAGTCTGAATTACCGACAGCTAACCCAGGAGTTGTTCATGAGAGTACATTTGATGTAGTCAGTGACCTAATTGTGTCTTTCCAGTAGCTGAAGGGAGCCCACAAGAAAGATGAAGAGGGACTTTTACAAGAGCATGTAGTGACAGGAGAGGGGGGAATGACTTCAGATTGAGAGAGATTAGATTAGCTATTTGGAAAAATCCTTTACAATGGGTTGTGAGGTAGGTGCTGCCCAGAGAGGCTGTGAATGCCCCATTCCTGGAAGAGCTCAAGGCCAGGTTGGATGGACCTCTGATAACCTTATCTATTGTCCCTGCTCACAGCAGGGGAGTGGAATGAAATTATCTGTAAAGCTGCTGCCACTCTAGGCCATTTCATGATTCTATGCTGAATACTTTGTGAAGCTGCATAAAGGAAGTGTTCTCTGGCCTGGAGGTCTCTAGAATCTATGTAAACTTCTAAGTGAGTGTGTGGGGGGAAGGATGTGTGCGTAGGTGGGTGGATGGGTGTGGGTGTGTGAAAATCTATGTATACCTTTAATTTTGTGTGCGTGTTTGTGTGTGTATCTATGTCTGCGTCTGTGGATCATTTACTGTTTACTGTAGTGCTGATGCATCCTGAAGAGATGCAGAGCCTGAGATGTTTTATCTCTTGTCAGAGCTCACTTCAATTAAATTAATGGATCCATTCAGTTCCCTCTTTCTCTTTCAGCTGCATCATTGCCGAATACATTAAAAAGATCTTAAGTCTCAAGATGGTACATCATGGCATTAGCCACGGCACTCATTTCCCTCTGTCTTCTTTTTCTGTAAATCAAATAATTAATGAGATCTCTACCTCAATAGAGCACTTCATCAATATTTTGTAGCAATAGAAAAAAAAAAGATACGCTTTTTGCTCTTGTAGGAGCTTTTATCTACAATTGTGTAGGATTTGGTGGGCAAATGTTGTAATTCTAAAATGACAAAATAATGCCAATTTTTCCCAGTTTGTTTTTAATTTGTGAGAAAAATTATTCAAAAAGCTTAGCTACTGACTGCTTTTGTTGTAAAGATGGGTGTTTTTTGAATTTTAGACTTGTAATAAAATTTAATTGAAAGTCTTTTATTATGGAATATGTAATTACAAAGGATTATATGACTAAGTATCACAATTTAAAGTTCAGTATTTCAATTCAATTAATAAAAAAATAATTATACTGCACATAATGTCAGCTATTCTCTTTTCTTTACAAAGAAATTACCTTTGCACCATTAACCCCTTCATGTTATTTAATCAAAGAATTTCATACTTAGAATACAACAGAAAATATATTATAACATAGAAGTAGTGCAGAAATGTATCCCAAGGCTAAATTGCAGATTTGCAGCAGACAGGGACATTAGCTTTTCATACTATGGTTCTAGTCTGATTAATTTGATTCTTTTCTTAAAGAAAATTTTAGTTCAGAAACTTAAATAGTCTTTATGACTCTGTTGTTGAAGTGACACTGATTATTGAGCTGAATGCTGGGCCTCTTACTGGGAATCATGCACTGATTTGTAATTACTTCTTGCCTTAGGTTTTGGAAAAGGAATATAGTAATTTTAATTTAATGATTTGGTTGCAAACTGAATGCAAATGAATAGAGAACATTTGACTACAATGAGAGGGAAAGAGTCAAACAGAGACTGAGTGGTTAAAATATAATGGCAATTTTTACTGAAATGACAATTTCATTACATTAAAATTAGAACAAAACCTTTTCAGGAAAAATATAAACATGCAGCGCTGGCCTTCAAAAGATTTCCATTAAATATCACTACATTGCTGTGGTAAAAATAGTCTATTCCTGCAGGATAGGCAAAACTGAAAACTGTAAAAGCACAGAAGTGCTAAATGTTCCTTCTACATGCTGGTCTGGAGGAAGACAGGTCTTACAGACAAGAGTCTGGGAACTACACAGCAATTGATTTCTAGACAACAGCCATAGCACAATTGTTCCAGACATTCCTTTTTCATTGCAAGGTATCTTTGGCTGTGTGTGCACTAAAATAGGCATCCTTCCCAGAGAATGGTTTTTGGCCCCAGCACAGGTGTGCAGGTTGGCTCGACTCCAACCTGCTCGAGTCCACAAGCAGCTGACCAGGATCTGCTATGGCTTCTGTGTGTCACCTCTGTGGCTATGGCATTTATGTACAACCTCAACCAGGTGCAGTTTTTCACCTGGAACTGGTGGAATCAATATGGAAAGACACAGCATGACCTCTTGCAAGTGTATTTTTGTAACAGTCGACTGAGATTGTGCTGCAGCACAGAAAGCATGTTGAAGGCTTCTGAGGACAGAAGTTTTGTGGATAGCTTGGATGGGGCTGAACCTGATGCTGTTCTGTCTATACTGCTGAATTCCAAAATCAAATTATAGCCAAGATTAAAATATACACATATATATATTTCAGCCTTTAGGGGTCCCAAATCTTTAGAATTTCTGCTATTAATGGCATTTTACCATTTTTTGAGAGACCTGAATGCAGGAAGAGAACATCATTGAATTAATGCTATAGTTGTGTTTGAATTAATGTTATAGTTCCGTGTTCACAGCGAGAACTGGTTGCTTGGTCTTTACGTGCAGTGTAGTTCCTAGCTGGTGCAGCTAAAGGATTTGCACTGTGAACACAGAGTTGTGTTTAGTAGTGAGGAAAGAATGGATTTCTGGTATGAATCTATGGCACAGATTGCCTTATGTCTGTAGGCAAAATCTTCTGAAATAATGTAAATTCCTTCCAAGATGCACATTTCATAGGTGTTCTGGTTCCAGTGAAATCTAGAAAACTGTGTTTTTGTCATTTCAGTCTTGAAACCAAAATCAGTTTTGATTTCATCCTTGTGGCCTGTGGAAATATTGACTCAGCTATTTTATTTATCTGGCTCACTTGTGACATTATTCAACTGAACTAAAATTCTTTTTCATTTGAAATAGTTGTTCCTTTTGCCCTGGAGCAGTGTGTGGCAGCATTGAGAGCTTGGATTGATGCTCTGTTTTTATTCCTACCTTGGGCAAATGGGTGATTCCCCATGTACTTGTTTTCCTTGGCAGCTATTTCAGAAGTGCCACTTATCTCCAGGAGACACTTGTAAGTGCCTCTGGAAACTTTCTTGCTGCTGTTGCACATTTCAGAATTTCTTAGAATTGCTAACACTAATAAATGAATAAAACAGGGGGGTGAAAATATTGAAATAATGATTTGGACTCAGAAACAGGTTGGAATCTTTCTATGAGCCAATTAACTAAGGCCATTAATTTTCACATTTTCATCCTTTCAGTTATTTTCCATGTAAATAGCATTTTTTTCCCTACAAGAAATTTGTTAGCTAAAACGTTCTCATTGGTAAATGACTTAATAAAAATCTTAGTACTACACCATATGAATAATGCCATATCTATAAGAGTGTAGATGAAAACAAAAAAATGTTATGCAGTTGATATCTTAATGTTCCCTTTCTACCTCTAGTGGTTGGTTAACAATCCAAACCAAACTGAAATCCTATAAAAACATTCATGGTAGTTTTGGAGCATTGTCTTATTGCTGTTGGATTACTTCTGTCATTTGAAAATACTGTTACAGATTCCTAAACTGAGAGATTCTTCAAGAATCCATTGCTCTCTGAATTATATCTTCCTTGTTGGTATTCTCTCTGGTATTCCATTCCTAACAAAACACAACCGTTAAATCTTAATTCCTCTTCCCAGTTTCTTGAGGTTACTAGATTGACACCAAGAAGTTTTTCAATGACCTGAACATGTCTTCTATTTATGGTACACTGAGGTCTTGGTCTTGTTTTGTACAAATTTGATAGTTGTCTAGGAAAGGCATGATGAAATTTAATTAATTTTACTTCCTTGTTTTTCTGGCTCATTCAAATACAATTAATACTTTCTGAAAGGCTGAGAGAAATTTAGCCTCTGGTAAAAGCTCTTTTTAGGGAATCAGAAGTTTGACTGACAAACCAGTTTATAACATTATCATGTAAGCTGCTACAGTTTTTGTGGGATTCAATACTGTATTAGAAGGGAATTATAAAAACCAGTTCTAAACCAGATAGTGCCCAAAGTACAACCACTAAATGGTATGGTTGATTGTGATCTTGTACTTAAACTAACTAATTTACTCATGCAAATATTTTTTCTTCGAATTTATTGTTAAATATAATAAAGGTGTAGGAGACATAGGCAGTGTGGAAGGTATATCTGCATGTCTATATGTTCATATGTATAAAATTACTGAATTTTTGTGCATATGTTTTTACTAGTACTATTTCCTTCCTGTATTAAGCTGAAAAAATGTTGAAAATATGGATTACATTTTTCTTTTGACATGTATTTTATGAAAAGATATGACTATGTGTAGTCACTCTCATACACAGAAACTATACCTATAATCAATAAACCACATGTGTACAAACAAAATTATCTCTGATTTACTATATGGACAGTGTCTGATAATGTCAAGCTTTTCAATTGGTGCAAATGCTTAAACAAATAAACAGTGTGACAACCACTTAAATCAGCTGAGGATCTGGCCAAGTATCTGCAGATAGCAGCTTAATGTCACTAGATGAAACACTAGCTAGGACAGTGCCGGAGCTGATACCTCTTGGAAATCATTTGCCTAAACAAAATCAGAGAGTCATACAACAGTTTGGGCTGGAAGGGAACTTAACAATCATCTGGTTACCACCCTCCTGCCACAGGGTCAACTTTCACTAGATCAGATCAGATCAGATCACCTCATCCCCGGCCTAGAACTGCCAGGGAAGGGGCAGCCACAGCTTCTCTCTGGGCAACCTGTTCCACTGTACCACCTCACTCCCAGTAAAGAATTTCTTGCTAATATCCAACCTAAATCTACCCTCGCAGAATCACCAAGGTTGGAAGATCACCTAGTCCAACCTAGCACCGTTCTAATCAATGGTGATAATCAGTCTCCGAAACTATATATCTAAGTACTGCAACAAAGCAACTTTGCTTTAAGAGACAGTGATTCTACTATCTGAGCAACTTATTTCAATGCTTAACCACTCTTACAGTGAACTTTTTTCCTAAATTTCTTTACCCTGATGCAAGTTAACTCAATTTTCTCTTGACCTTTCACTTTAAATATGACAGAAGAGACCAATCCCCACCTCACTACAACCTCCTTTTAGGAAGTTGTAGAAAGCAGTAAGATTCCCCCTGAGCCTCTTTTTATCCAGGCTTTTCTCCCTCAGCCACTCCTCACAGGACTGGTGCTCCAGACCCTTCCCCAGCTCCATTGCCCNAGCTTCTCTCTGGGCAACCTGTTCCACTGTACCACCTCACTCCCAGTAAAGAATTTCTTGCTAATATCCAACCTAAATCTACCCTCGCAGAATCACCAAGGTTGGAAGATCACCTAGTCCAACCTAGCACCGTTCTAATCAATGGTGATAATCAGTCTCCGAAACTATATATCTAAGTACTGCAACAAAGCAACTTTGCTTTAAGAGACAGTGATTCTACTATCTGAGCAACTTATTTCAATGCTTAACCACTCTTACAGTGAACTTTTTTCCTAAATTTCTTTACCCTGATGCAAGTTAACTCAATTTTCTCTTGACCTTTCACTTTAAATATGACAGAAGAGACCAATCCCCACCTCACTACAACCTCCTTTTAGGAAGTTGTAGAAAGCAGTNTTTTCTACTGAGCAGGTCTCAAGCAACTCTGTCTCCAGTACCTGAAGCTCTTGTGTACCAAGGGCAGGATCCAGCATGTAGCCTTGTTGAACCTCATGCTGCTGTCCTCAGAACATCAATCCAATCTGTTAAGATTCCTCTTCCAGCTTAAATCTGTTAAGTGCTAGTCCACTGATACTGCTGCAGAATACCCAAAGTATCTGTAAGAGATTTTTAGACAGACTTCAGGTTTATTGCACCACTATTAGAGTAGTACAAACTTCATAGTGTGTCTACTCAAGAGAATTCTGTCTCAGTAGCAAGTTGAACCACAGGCAGCTACTTTCTTGCCCCCTACTGGTTCTCAA
>VYXD01007383.1:72067-96674 GCA_013397195.1 Hylia prasina
TGGCCCCCTTGAGGTTTCAAAACTTAAAAAAAAAAAAAAAAAAAAAAAAAAAAAAAAAAGGCAATCATTCCTTCAAGTCTGAACTTTATTTGTGGACCTAAATACTAAATCCGTCACAGAATCACGATGTCCTTATCAAATATAGTTTTGCATCATAATTTTGTTATCGCTCTACAACTTCCAATACCTCCAAATCCAAATAACAGTATCTTTCCTTACACTCTCTTGAGCTCCCTTTTTATTCTCTGTTCTTAGTGCTACAGCTTCTTCTTTGATTTTTGGACAAGAAAATAAAATATACTGTTATCTCACATGGTTACAATGCAGCTGGTGCATTGCAGTATAGGTAGGATCTCTGTGTCCAGAAAGTGCAAAATCTGGGCAGCTGCAAGTAAAAATGACTATAAAGACAAGAAATCTTGATCAACGCTCACAGTTACTGCTTTGTGCACAGTGCAAGGTCTAACGACTTGATGTGCTACAGAGTCATTGTGGTGACAGACCCAGTGTGAACACAACTCTTTTTAGGACAGAGAGATCTTTTTTCATTCCTGTTACAAAGAATTTGCACTCAGGGTTCACCTAAGCAGAAATGCTAGATAGTAAGAAACTAGACAGCTTGAACTGTGCTTTAACCAAGAGGGGTCATCTGGGTTGTAATGGGATCCCCTGCCATAGCTGTGCTTGTGGTGTAGAAAGGATTAGGATAGGAAAATGCAGTGAATCTGGAGTGAGATGGATACAGCTGCCCATACCTGGCACACAGGTTTCTGTGGTTTTATCTGACTGTCTGACAATAAAAAATCTTGTCTTTTTAGGGGATCCATGTAGTTGTTTCACAGAAAAGTGACATATCCTCTGGAACTAACTATAAGAGTCTGGTCCTTCATACCAGGCTCTGTGTTTGGGCTACAACCACTACTGCTTTCCTGCAGACTGAGACTGTATCAAGTTATCCACCCTTTCAACAGCTCCATGGTAGAGGTATTGAATTAGAATGAGGTAGCTACAGGTGGCAGCAGCTGCTAAAATATGGGGGGGTTAACTTTGTACTGGCTCTATCTTTTTGTTTGTGTCTGTTTTATTCAAGCAGTATCTTGATGATAAAGTTTCATTGTATTGTGGAAAGGTATTTTCAAAGTTTCTTTTTCCCAGTAAGTACTGGGTAACCTTCCAGTATCTGGAATGTTTAACATCATTGGCAAAGATTGCTTGTATTTTTAAAAAATCCAAATGCATAACATTATGAAGGGGGAAAAAAAATTATTTAAAAAATATCTTAGCCCTTTCAATAAAAAAGGGCTAAAAACACCCCAAGCATGGTGCAAAGAAAAGCTTATTGTACATGAAATACAAACAAAAGGAAGGCATTGAGATTCTGACAATACTGCTGGGGCAAGTGCTTTTGAAATATGCTGTGGGGAGATGAGGTGATACACAAATATGCATCACCACTAGGCCAGGTTGCTTTATGATTGGTAACAGTTATAATGGATAAGTAGCAGTTACCTAGAAATCTCAGGTACAAAAGATAATCGTAAAAGCACTGTTCCTGCCTCTTCTCTTCTGAACTGTGAGTGTACACAGTCCAATCTAAGCAGCAGAGTACTGGCTTTGAAATTTAACAAGCAGGTAAGAGTTTGAATAGATATTGGTAAGTGAAAACATACAAAGGAACTCAGTTTTCTGATGCAACATATATGAATAAAAAGTTGTTAAGTCTGGAAGATTAGTATCAGGGACTTGGGTTTGAATTATCAGTTTGGTGTCTTAGACAATATGGCACCAACTTGTTTCTGTTATCCATCCATTAATGATGTGCCATGCATAATGACCATCTATGTTATACCAAATAAGATTATTGGCCAAGGACATTATTGGTGGATCAAGATACCTCTCTGTCAAAAATAGTGAATAACACACTCCTAATATTTTGAAGAGAAGACAGATTCTTATCAGACAAACTATAAGCAAAAAATGTTTTTTGTCATTCATTTGTTGCACGCTAGTAAGCAACTCTAAGCAGACAGATCTTTCTTTCCATCTTTGGAGCTATACCTGTGATGTTAATATCTGACAAGGCTGTTCAGCATATATGTGGGATAATTTCTTGTGTTACTTCAGCAATTGACCTACCATGTTGCTTTACCTAAATACCTGCAGGGTTTAATTTAAGTCATGCCTATCATTATCCTGCAAAGGAAGACAGCACACTGGTAATTATGTAACAATTATATATAATTTAACTGCGGCAGATAGGAAGAAAAGATCCATCTTCTCAGGCAAGTACCCAATATTACATAGAAAAAATTAGGAATTGAAATAATAAATGCTGCTTTTAATAAAGTAAAGTATCCCAACACTATTATGAGTATTTTTGTTGTTGTATATATTTTAGATCCAAGGAATTAAAACAAAAAATTAAAAGGCAAGGAAAACCTCAAAGACAATTAATAACATGCTATTTCATCTTGATGAAATAACAGGGTATATACACATTGTCTAAAATGTTTTGGGATGTGGCAAAACATAGGGAATGGCCATTCCTTAAGAGAGAAAATTATAAAATATTTAAATTCAATAACAATTCATAACAAAAACTTTATATTTTTAAACAGAGGCTGTAATCAGATTGCATGGTGTGAAATAACGTGTTGCGCTGGCCTGCTTTCACATGGTAAGTAAATAAGCTTGGTTTAGTGGTGACAAGTGTAGACCTTATGGCTTCCACTAGAAATTCAATCTGAAATGATGGGAAAATGTTCCTTCATTAGTCACTAACCAATTAATACACTGAGTGTGATGTATTCTACATTCTATTATTTACTAAAGTAATTAACTGACTATAAAGCAAGATGGACAGATTACTTTAGTATCTAGTTTGGCATCTAGGCGGATGTAACTTACATCACAAAAGTGATGTTAGAAATATTTGTAAAGTATTGATGAGAATTCTGTAGAGGAGGTTCCACTAGCAGCAGGGGCTCTGAGAAGAGAATGAATGCAAAGCTTAGATTCCACTTTTTCTATTGTAATTATATCTAAAAAAAACCCTGCTGATATCTTTTTCTACATGAGTATTTCTGTATTTTATACCTACTGAAACGACATCAGCTGTGACTGCTGAGAAGCCTCTTTCCCTGTTTGTTTCTAGACTTGCCCATAAACTAAGCTAATATTCCTGGTATAAGTTCAATAGATAGTCCCTTTAAAGTACCAGAGGTCACAAGAAGTTTCCCTGGCGCCTTCTCATCTCAAGCCTGATCAACCCCAGCTCTCAGCCTGCCTTTGTAGGACAGTTGCTTCATCACTCTGATCATTTTTGTGGACACCTCTGGGACTTCTCTAACAGATCCACGTGCTGAGGGCCTTAGAGCTGGATGCAGCACTCCAGCTGGGATCTCACAATGGCAGAGTGAAAGAGAGAGATTGACATTCTTTGATCTGCTAGCCACCTACATTTGATTCAGCCCAGGATGCAGCTAAACTTCAGGGCTATGAGTGGACATTGTTGGTTCACGTCCAGCCTCTCATGCAACAGCATCCCCACATCCTACTCCACAGGACTTCTCTCAGTAAGTTCTTCTCCAAGTCCTGGGAGCGCCCTGACCTACGTGCAACTGCTTGCACTTAGGATGAATTTCATGAGGTTTCTTGTGGGCACACTTTCCAGACCCTCTGGATGGCATCCCATCCTTCTCTTGTATCAACTGCACCACTCACCTATATTTCATCTGACAGCTGCTGAGGGTTCACTTGATCCCACTGCCTGTGTTGCTGATAAGAGACTAAAAGGCACCGGTCCCATGACAGAGCCCTGAGGGACACCACTCCTCACAAACCCCCACCTGGACATGCAGCCATTGGCCACAACTCTCTGGCTGCATCCATCCAGACAATTCCTTATCCACCAAACAGTCCATCCTTCAAATCAATGTGTCTCCAATTTGGTAATAATGGTGTCATGTGGGACCCTGTTGAAAACCTGTAGTAGTTGAGGGAAATGACAGCAGGTGACCTTCCCTTGTCTGCTCTCACAGCCACTCCATCTATGGAACTTTATGGAACTGTGCCTCCAGACTGGCTGGACACAATTTGCCCTTGGTGAAGCCATGCTGGTTACCTCAGATAACGTCCTAGTCTGGCATGTGCCTGGCCATTGTTTCCATAAGGATCTGCTCCATCACCCTCCCAGGCACAGAGATAAATGTGACGCTGGTGTAGTCACCCAGGTCTTCCTTTCTCCCTCTTTTTTAAAAAATAGGATCCTTTTTCCCAGTCAGTGGGATCCTCACCTCAGCACCATGAATTTTCAAATACCACAGAGAGTGACTTGACAACAACATCCACCAGTTCTGTCAGGACCATGGGATGCGTATCACCCATTCCCTAGACTTATGACTCGTTCTTTAAGTGGTGAGCTAATATTGTCCTAATCCAAGTGCAGTATAAGCAATGAATCCATAAGTTTCCTAAATTCACAGCATCTCAGCTCTTCTTTTAGGCTCTCTTGCTAGTCCTGTTAAGTGCTGAAAATCACCCAAAGTCAGACGTTCTGCTGTCTCAGTGTTTCATATAAGCATTCAAACCTCTATGATTACTACCAGACAGACCAAGCCTAAATAAAGAAAATTGAGTAGCAAAACTGAATGAATTCATTTTAGACCTGTCCCAACCATTTTGAATTCTCTCATCATAGATGTGAGCTACTATTGAAATCAAGGTTCCCATGAGTCATTTTTAATTAAGTTAATCAAGAATTATTTTTCTACAAACATCAAAGATACACAATTTTTATTTCTGGTAACCCCATTTTGGGATTGGCAGGCTCTCTTTGTGCAAACAATTCTCTTCAATTTACTTGCCTGCCTCTTTGAGGTCTTCTATTTGAATTTATGACTCTTTACACTATGAGTATCTGTGATCATTTTAATGGCTGAGCAATTAATAAACATTTAAGTATGTATTCAGTTGAATTATTTTGTTAGACATGATTTTTGCTCCCAATGGGACAGAGGAGATAAATCATTCTCAGACTGAAGACTTCAACCAAATTTCCATTTCTGTCTCCAGTGTTTGGTTTTAAATACCTAAATATTATACAATGCATACTAAGGTAGGCCCTGATCATCATGGATTTTATGGAAAGAACACATGATAAATATTATTATAATATTTAATTTGGATTGCAATCTACTGTCTGCTGAACTCAGAGAATATTCAGTAACCCTTTCCATCAGATTTCAATGAAAAAGTCAAAACATGGAAAGTCCATCACTTCTGTAATTTTTCAGGATGGCTGAAGTCTTTTTACTCTCATGGCTTTTTTCTCAGTTTACATGTCTAGTTTCAGCTTCCCACTACTGTTTTTAATTGTACTTCTACCAGCTAGATTAAGATATCTCTAATATCTGGCTTCCAACCTGTAATCAAATTACTATTCAATCCTCTTTCTGTGAAGTTAAACAGACGGAACTCTTATGAGTTCTTCCCTTAGATGATATCTTCTACAATGTATTTCTACAGCATCTTCTTTGGTTCACTAACTTTTTTCCTTGTAATTATCCAAGAATTAATTCCTGCTATAGACATGTTGAGGTCTCATCTACCATAAACCTTGGATTTTACTTTCCGCAGACACAATAATTGCAGAATCAAAGTTTATCTCATGAAGGTGTTGCCTCTGTTCACTGTTCGTTGGCAGATAACTTCATCCCTGGGTGTATTAAAACATGTACTGGATGAGTTGTCCCAGTTTACTTGATCACTAATTATGGCTGCCTCCCCTCATCAATATTAAAAATCTATCATTTTTGTGTCATCTTCAAATTCTAAGAGCAGGGATTTTACATTTACTAGCAGATCATTTGTTAAAATGTTGAGTAGCACTGGGTCTTTGTGGAATCCCAGTGCAAATTTCTCATTTGACAATGATTCACCTTGGGCAAATGCTTTTTAAAAACCATCCAATAACCAAATTTTAATATGTGTTTTACTGATACTACATAATGCTAGTGTCTCAAGCAGAATGTCATGTGATATTAACACAAAACCTGTTAAAAGTCTAGACCTTTTATGCCTCTGTGCTTGTCTTTTATCAACCAAACTGGAATCTTATCAAAAAAAGAGTATCATATTTGTTTGACAGGCCCTATTTAAACAGGAAAAAAAAAAAAAAAGGAAAAATCACTCTCATGTCAACAAGCATTAAGTGTATGACAGTTCTTCAATCCTTCTTTAATTGAATACCTCTTCAACTTTTCATGCCACTTAATCTAGCATACTGATACCCTGTCAGCTCCAAGATATCACAGTGAAGCTCACTGAAATTTATCAACTTTCCATCAAGTAATGAACATAACAAAATTAAGACCTTTGGTCCTATGAATAAGCCAGCAGTATTTTCTGATATATAGATTTTAGACTGTTTGACATCGTTATATTTTTTTAAAATCCTAACATTTAAAATGCTTCTTTTGCATTTCAATTTTTAAACTTGAATACCAAAATGAAATAAAGTACCAAGAAACATGTTTTGTTTTGAAAATTTGAAAATCATTCTGAAATAGTTTTAAGTGAATATACTCACCACCTGGAAAGATCAGTTCAGCATCTCTTGAGAAATGTGGAAACTTAGATGAATTCCAAATGATGTGGTTGTTATCTATTTTTAGTAAATGAAAGAACTTTAGAACACTGCTGCAATTCATTCCACTGTTTGACATAATACAACATTTTTATACCACAAAATATGTGAAACTATTTAAGATTTCACTTCATATTGGGTAGGAGAAAGTCCTATGACATATTTGAGAAAATGTTAAATTTCTTCTGGGAATTTACATTCAGTGTCTTGAAAAATGCATTCTATTAGAAGGACTTCTTAAGGCCCACTGTGAATTTGATAATAATGAAGAATAGTATAAAAATATGACTGCAAAAATCTCCAAAATCTGACAATAAAAAGAAAGAGTAAGAGAAAATAGAAGCAAATTAAGACTACATTGCTTAAAAATAACTTCTGCCTTAAGAGGCTTAATCTCCCTACATGTCTAAATAATTAAACACATGGTGCTTTTCAGGGATTAATGATGCATTTCACTTCAGTTCACAAGGCACTTGTAAGTGCTGAAGACAATAATAGAGAAAAAAATTGAGGTTCATTAAAAAACATAAAATAATTCTGTGTAACCCTGCCTAGTGTTTATGTCATCAGTTAAATTAAATGTGACAGGACCAGTAAGTCTGGAAATTTTCAGTATTTATGAAATTGCCTTGAAGTATTTGGTCGCTTCAGAATTTTTTTACCCCATTGCTAAAAGAAGCTGACTCCATGTTAATCCAGCTTTTTTTTTTAACAGCAGTTTTGAATAAAGGTAACATATGTATATATATTATACCTTCCTATGTGGAGAGTAATTCCTCTGTGATCTGGGCCACTTGTTCTCTCTTTGGGAAAATAATTCCAACTAGAGCAGATGAGCCCCTTTTTATCAACATAGGTGTAGCTGGAGATGGAATTGACACCTTCAGGGAACAGAGCTACTCCTGAAGGGTTCTCAGTTGGGAAGGGCCTCACCCAGAATATTTATGTGGGTGAAAACATGGGAAAGGAAACATATATTTTTGGGGTCAGGGAGAAATTAGGTATTAAAAAACCCCCTCTGATATTTATGGAGATGGACTGCTTTTTGAGAGGACAGCCAGTTCTGAGTGGCTGCAGTAAAAGTCAATCATGATGCAGCCATAACGGCTGATATGAAATGCAAAGCATACTAGTCACCTAATTTTTGTTATTGTAAACACACATAAATTATTATGAGGATTTGTCACAGATCAGGATCAATATACACTTTATTATCTTTGTAAGTGGTGCCATGGTGCTAAGTCCAAATGTGTGGATACCTGGTTGCCCTTCCCCTTTCTCCTCCCCTTCTTTCTAGGGAAGACCTGGTAGGCTTTCTCTACTCCTCTGCTATGCTGGTAGGTCACGTGTCCCAGCCCCTTGCTGTGGTACCTGGTTGTCTGTCTGCTTCAGGAAACTGAATAGGGTTTGGACTTGAGCTCAGCCCACTCCTATATAATTGCTAGTCAGCCTTCTGGAAGAGTTCTAGCCTGACCCCAGTGCTGCTCATACCTGGGCAAGCTCTGGATGATAATTCAGATGTTCCCAACCACTCCTATGGGCAAGGCCACTCATTTTACAGTGCAAGGAAACAGGTACAGGACTTGGATTCTGGGCCAGAAGACAGTCACTGACGCCCCAGTGTTTACATGAACAACTACTCTTCCTTGCTTCAAGGATCCCTCTGTAAAGACCTGGAAGCAAGAAGCGGAGCTACACAGTGTGTCTGTTCTCCATGTGTCCATCCAAACACCGTGGTGTCCCCTCCTCCTGCCCACTGATATGCCTGCCCTGAGAGCAGGTGTGTGCCTGGGCTGTCACTGGCAGCCAAGGCTCTGCTCAGGGACAGGGAGTGAAGCAGAGCTCAAATGCACATTTCAGAAACAGCAAGCTCCAGGTTTACAGTTTTCAGAAATTCAGAAAGAGAAAAGCACATCGCAGCATTCTCAGGTAGAGCCATGATGGTTTTACCAGAGATCTGCAGGAATGAGGATGGAGTCAAGGGTTAGCCAGAAGCAAAAGGTGAAGACAATAACAAGAAGAGCCAAAGACCCTAGCAGAAGACATGGATACAGATGTGTTTACTCAAGGTCACATAGGAAGTCTAGAGCAGGAAATTCTGGGAAGAGAGCCTGCATTGTGGGAGTCAGACCTAGTAACTATCATGAACTACCTCTCTTCTGCATAGTGCATGTAAGAGTAAGGACTGTGAGAAATATTACAAGAGGAATTAAGCCCATCAAGTATATGTATATGTACTACATAAGCAGATCTTAACCAGAAGAATACCAGCAAATACATTAAAAATATTCACCAGATAAGTTGCCCAGGAACGTCAGAAAATTGAACAAAATTCATTGCTACTGCAATTACATTTGAAGGGCTGGACAATTTTATCTTTGTAAATGTCTAAACCCTCCACCTCCTCTGTAATAATTGCATTAAAAAAGATGAAATATAACACATGCATCTTTCAGTTAAATGGCCCATTAATCTCCCAAGTGGAAAAAAAAACCCAACACAATCAACTCACTATACAACTTTTATTTCAAGTTTTTTTTTCACTTCTTCAATGAAAGTCAAATAATCCATCATTCTCTGAATGACACCATATAAACGACTATCTGAAATGACTTATGATTCTACAACCATTTATTTCATAGCAATGAAGACAAAATTAGGAGATTTTGAATACTTTACAAGAAAAATTCAATACTAAAGTTTTCTCTCAAATATAGTAGCACTTAATTTATGACTTCCTAATGTGCTCGAAATCCATTTAAGAAGAAAGTCTGAAATTTATAGGTATCTATCTAATAACCAGATTAAACTCTGAGCATGGTAGAACTGTCATATATAATAGCTGTAAAATTACAGTTATGCAGTAGATGCATCATGCGTAATAACCTTGGGCAAGTCTCAGAACTGGAAATTTGAAGTACTTTCTCACTTTGCAGAGCTTACTATGAGTATGTAGTGAAGTGAGTGTTTAGTCACACCAAAATGCAGCCATTTGCTACCCTGGAGGGTCTGTGGACCGGAGGTGCAGGATTCACTGTGGTTCTCAGTCATACTTTCCTCAGTCCCTTTCCAGGTTTGTACTGATGGTCAGCAAACATGGTTTGGTGTGTGCAATTGTAGGGGCATGGTAGCAACCAGACTGGTGAGCACAACATTTTCATTACAGATAGGAGTTCAAATACAGTCCAGGATTCTCTAGGAGCTAAGCCTGTGCCCGCCACCCTTGGGTGCATGCTGGATCTGCCGTATTATGATGCAAAAGATTGGGCCCTCCTCATCTGGTGCCATTTTAAAGGCAGCCCTTTGAAGTATGTGTCATCATGACTTTTAGAGCACTGCTAAGAAAAAAAATACAGCAGTGCCAGTCCCCAGAGGATATGGAGGTCCAGACACGTCCCTGGTGTGAGAGCTTTGCAACGCTAAGGCAGGATGCTCCTCACACCTGCTGTGTGCTCCTTTCTAATGCAACCTTTTCTCTAACCCCAGGCATATAGATTATAAACTAAGAAAGCCTCCTTCAGGACTCAGCACTGAACGTGGTTGGTGTCCCCACACTGAGTATGTTCCAGCTGTGGCCTTTTTATAGCAGAGAAATTGTAGTCACTATAAAAGGCTAGCAGAGTTTTCTCTGAGTACTTAGTGACTTCTTGTTCAGTAACAGTTTTGTATTCACAATGTCAGAGTTGCTCCCACCATGTATTAATCTTTCACCAGAAATTATATCCTTTTCATCATTAGCTGCAGTGCTCTCTATTAAGAAGCACTCATAGAAGGTATCAATCCAAGCACTTCTTGAAAGAGCACCTTAAGAAAGGAGTTGTTCTCAAGTTAGACTAAACTGTTTGTTGAATAAAGTAGAAGCTGATACCACCAACACCTAAACAAGGGAGCAACTTGAAACACCTTTGGTGAATTCCAGAACTCCCATTGGTCTTAATTAGGACAACTGAAAGAAACTGTTAATTTCAATCAGCTGGTGAAAGGTGCTGCTGTCACAATCAATCAGGCTTTTGGAGTTCAGTTTTCAACCTTTTCAGTATTAGATGGTCTCACAAAAAAGATACTGTTTCCCTGGAAAAATATGTGTATCTTTTCTTTTATGGTAAAGGATATATGTAATGGTATGAGACCGTAACATATGCTTTATTTCTGGATAAAGTCTCTTTGTTTTATCAAGAAGAACCAGAATTTAATAACTAAACAACCTATGCAAAGAAGAATTACAGTTTTAAAAGTAATTCTAAAAAGGCCTACAGAGTAATCTAGTAGTAACAGACAATTCTAGATATTTAATTCCTTGGATACCTATTTGCTGTAAAAGAAGAGACCTAAAACTTCTTTTGCATATGTATTCTGATGTTCCAGGAACTTTTGAGACCTTGAAACGTACCTGATGTTAGTATTAGTTAATTTTTTTCCTTGACTTCTTCAGTTAGAGTGCTTTTTTTTTTTTTTTCACATAACGCTTTTTCTTCATAAGATACATTTTTACATAAATATAATATGCTGTGTTTTGATGACCACTTATAATACATTCAACTGAATAGATTTTCCATGGAATCACCTACTCTAGTATGAAAAAGATCTAGTCAATGTCAATGTGACCTCCATTGTTACCTTGTTTAAACTGCAAAGTGCTTCTATTCAAGTGATATATATATTGTTAGAAAAAAATAATTTAATTCTTGAATTGCTTGCAAGGTTAAAAAAAAAGCATCAAATCTCAATCAAATTAAAATAAAAGGTACTCTTTGAGGGTATAGTTATGGGTTTTCCAGAGGTGGCTATGGATTTCTCCAATTTTAGAAACAACAAACAGCAATGTAGTAATCCAGTAAGAGTCAAAATAAATGGGAGTAGGTATTTGCACTCTGAATGCTCTGAATAGATTCAGAAACAGCAGTGAACTCATGGGTAAGACACAAGGAAAATTTAAATATAAAAATTTACTCCAGTGTCATCAGAGGAAAGCCTCGGAGAAAAAATAAAGGAACCATAAGAAAGAAAAAGAACCCAAGAACCGTAAGAAGAACATAATAAAAGTGCTGGAATTGCCTAGCTTGGATATGTCCCTGCTTGAAATGTTTTTACAAGGGCATCCTTGTTACCAGAGTGAAAAAAAAAAATCGTAAATGTTAACTAGAAATCACTTTCCTTCATCCCACATCTTTCCCCTTAGTAAATGAAGACAGGATGAACAGCTAAAATTACTAATTGGTTTACTGATCAGTTGTAGTTTGTTCGATTGATTTGCAATTAATTCTGGTTTGTGGTGCATAGAAGAGGAAGGTTGGCGCCAACCTTTGAGGCAGCTGATACTCAATATCCTCCAAGAGAGCTGTGGGTCAGAATATCAATAATCTGTTTTGAAGCAGCTCCTGAATGTATTGAGACTCTGCCTTGTGCACTGTAAGAGCTTGAGCGAATAAAAGAAAATCTTCATTTTGTTAATAAATGTATCCTTCTGCAAAGACATTTTATCCTTTACAATTAATATTTTGTGCCAGTCTGATTTCAAAAAAGTATGAATACTTCCCATAATCTGTAATAGTATTGGTAATTTTCATGGTACCTTCTTATATCACAACGTTTCAGGCTCTTTGCAAGTCAATAGCAACTTTAAATTAAAAGAAAGTACAAGTTGCTCTTCACTGATACTATAAAATCATGGAAAGTAATCCTATTAAGAACAAATATGCACAATGGCTGAAAGATAAATCACTTCTTCTGAGACTTATGGGGCCATGTTTAAAGTACAGCTTATTTTTCTCAATTAAAAAATTTTCTTCAATTAGAAAAAAAAAACAAGACCAGAATATATCAGAAGACAAATAGATCAAGAATCCAAGCACAGGTTATTTAAAATCGTGTCAAGAGGAAGTTCATGTTCAAAATTATCATCGCTTCCTCCTCTCTATTTGGTCATATCTGTGATGTGACATCAGATATTTTCTTTTAAGGCCCTGATTTAAATTTTTCTGTAGTATTCACTTGGTATACAGAATCCTGTCCTGGATGCCTTTTACACAGTGTATCACTTTCTTCTTGAAGAGATTTTGCAGATAGAAATAATAATATTCTTTTCCTTTGATACTCTAGATTGCTTATTCTCCTGCTTATTAGTGTAAGCATCCTATTCCTTGGTCCAATATGCAAATTTTTCTTTCTCTTCTTCTCATTTGGCTATTTAACAAAAAAATCCCCGAGACCTCTCTAGAAAATGTGTCCTCTTCTGTACCTTTCAATTAAATCTCCAGGTATCTTTATCTTTTCCTGATACTCCAAAATTAAGTAAAATTTTCTCAAACTACCTTTTAAATATTTTTTTTAATTACTATTTTTTTTTTCTGTTCAGACCTGAAAGGAATATTTAATGATTGGATTTTATGTTGAAAACATCCTAGGAAATCATATTGATGCCTTCTTCTTGTAGTATATATGCATTTTGATGCATACAAAACTTAATTTAAAGTGGTTTTCATTTCAATATTTGTGCAAACAGTGTAATTCATAACATGAAAGTGTAACTTATTTTAACTTTAAAAAAAATCTTTTTCAAACTTCTATTTGAAGACGTTTATGTAGCATTAAAAGTACAAAATGGATAAGTACAGGAGAAATGAATGGCTATTCATTGAGACTATTTTTTGAACCCTTAATAAATAAAACACCTGATTAAATCTGTAGAAGAGAAGTGATAAGGAAAACTGAACTGAGTTTCCATGCTACTTAAGACTTTGGCTTTTCACTGTAAACGTGATCTTGTTTCAAACTGTGAATGAGTTTAAAACTTCATGTTAGTAGCCGCATTAGAGATACTGTAATAGTGGTGGATCATTCCCGTGAGAAAGGCCAGCAAGGCTTGTGTGACTCCTGTGTAAGAGAGCTATCTGTCACAGATGTCACTTTATCTGATTGAGACTCCTTAGCTGCTGCTATACTTGCACCCTTCTCTATATCAAGACCTTTTGCATCTACAAGCTGCCAGCAGGGGAGTAAAAAACCCCTTCTTCTGATGAGATAGCTTTGAGATCTTTGTGGCTTTTTGTCTGAGCATTTAAACAGAAGATTTAATTGGCTGACATTCGAACTTTGAAAGAATCCAAATTCTTATGGGATGTGGTTTTTTCACTGTATACCATAACCTTACCATCATTTTACATTTCTTATACCATTAGCCCTGTACGCAGCCAATCTGTCAAAATATGTTTAGATCTTTTGTCTGATACACAGGCAGAACACTTGTATACTTTTGTTGTTCCTAGTAAAAACTTTTGTGATCATTTTGATGAATAAAACAGCAGTCATGAGATCTGTTAGATCATTAAAATGTAAAAGTAGGGCAACAAAATCTGTTGAGAACTTGATTATTTTCCTAATGTTTGATTTTGATAGGTTTTTTCCCTTGCAAAAAAATTGCAGATGAGGAGGACACAATTCATTACTGAATAAAATAATCTTCATTATGAGACAGTTTGTGTGCCACATATTCATGTGGTAAAGGACAAAATGCACCAATGTCTGAAAAACACATTGTGAACATGTTTCACTCTACATCTCTAGCAAACAGATGTGCATACAGCATCAGCAGCTGAAATTTTTTGGTCCAGACAGCTGTCCAAAACAATTTTTGTAAAACTTATTTTTGATACTGGATAGATATAACTGGCGTCATTGCCTTCACTGATTTATGGGAGAAGTGGGAATCTGGTTTTACTCTTGCATCTCTTACCAGACCACAAATTCAGAGAGTAACAACATTACTTTCATTTGCTGATCTGTTATGAATGTGTGTGGTTTTATGGTGAGAATAATGCAGTAAGACAAAAAAGCGACCTGAAGAATGAAGGAGAAATTAAGGTTGTTGCAGACGTTCACTCTATTGTTTATGATTGTACATGTAAAATTTATGGATTTACCACTTCTTTGTAATGTATTTAAACAAGGAAGCTCTCTTATAAATCATCTGTTTTCCAATAGGAACCTACATTTTTCACCCTAATCTCTACTTGAGTTCACTGAGGCAAGAAGGGGTCAAATGATGAGCCCGGTGTTACATGATGAGTCATTGAATGAACCAAGCGGCTAGGATCCTCCTTGCCCCTGGTCCTTTATATCAACAGGCCACAGGGGCTTTGTGTTGCTTCTTTCATCTGCCTTTAAATCCAAAGCATTAGTTAGAAATATCTTCCATTAAATCTTTGTGTGGCTGAGACGGTGCAAGAAAATACAATCCTTGAGATGGTCTGTTCTTGTACTGCATATGTTTCCCTGTTTTTTTCTGAGACCCCTTTCTGCTGAGACTTGTTTACTGGTGTCCATAAATCAGCATTCTCATCAGATGTGGTAATGAAGTCCTAAGAGAACTAGCCAATATTTCCACAGCTGTTAAGTAGTTATCTAAAGATTTCTTTCTTTTTGGGCTTGATTCACCACTGGGTTTCCTCAGGTTTATACTGGCGTAAGTCTAATGGGTTCAAATTGGTTGCAGTAAATCAATGCAGAGAACTAATCCCTGACATGGTGTAAATCAGCAGAGCTCCACTGCATCCACATGCAGCTATCCTTATTTTTACCAGCTAAAGCTATATCCCATGGAGTTCAGACAAGCTCAACCGTGTATATGCTGTTGTGCCAGGTTCAGCTGTAATGACCAGGTATTCCCAGGTGTAGTGTTAGAGTTACACTTTCAAAAATGAAAATCAGGTTTGATTAGAATGATAAAAGAGAGACATTTTTTGTGTGTGATAGTTTTGTTGTCATCTGTTTCCTTTTTTTTCTGCAAAAACAGCACTGCCTTTCAGAGCTGCACTTCTGAGGTTTCATCTGCAGCAGTAAGAAAACCAGTGCCTGCAGGCTAACAGAGGAGCAGATGTGAAATAAATCCTTTGGAAGATATTTAATGCATGTGAAAAGAAGAAACAAGAAACCATATCTACACAAACTAAACCATGGGCAACTCTCTCTGTAGTCTTTCTACATATTATCAATTAGACTGTGAGCAGACAAAACCCTAGCATTCTGGGTCTGTAGATCCACTGAAGTCAGAGGAACTAACCATGTATAAAATTGGTGTCATCTAAGATCTTGCCAAAAACATAACTCCCTTTTGACTGAAAAGAAATGTTCATTTCACTGAAGTAATTTTAAACCTTTTAACAGATAAAATTATAGAATTTTGAACTAAACAGTTCAGTAAGAAAATTGTCTTAAAATTTTAAAATATAATCACTTTTTATTTACTTCTGCATTTTTTCTTTTTTTTTTTCTTCTTTACTTTTTTTTTTTTTTTTTTTTTTTTTTTTTTTTTTTTAATCAATCTACAGCATGAGCATGTATTCACAGATATGGTATTCCTAAAGCAACCTTTCACAAAAAAAAGCTTCAGCAACAAAAAAAAGCTTTTGTCTGCTTTTCTTCCAGGCAGATTTATGTATGTTTATGGAGAAGCATATGGACATTGGGCTCCAGCTCTTCTGGAATTTTCAGTGTCACAAAAGCAAATTAAAAAAAAAAATTCTTATTACAATATTGAAGCCTTTTTTTATCATAAAGGAACCAGACCGAATGGAGAAAAGCCTGACAATTGTCCACTACTAGACATTTCCAGTGCATTCAAAAACTAGAACTAGCCTAAAACAGTCCTAAAAGCATGGGGAAAACTCTTTTTGCTTTACAGGCTTACTGTTTCTAACAGTGGTATCTGTCACACTTTATGACTTTTAGAATTTTTAACCTTCTTAAAACTGATAGTGAACTAGAATAAACCATGTGTAGGTGAGGACAGACATAAATTCTCCTTTCTAAGAATTATTTTATCCATTTGTTTAGGTTTTTTTAAAGCATGTACATATTTCCTCTGTCATTGTACATAGCTTAACTATTCTGCTTATTAAGTATTCAAGTGGCAAGTAGGTAAAATTGAATTTTAACAGAGAAAATTTACCAGCATAGCAAATTGTATGTGCTCTCTATGAATGGAAAGTAAAATTTGTTTTGTTATATAAATGAGTGCAGATATAATGGAGTAGTTTCTATTTTACTTATGTTGCCAAAAGAAAAACACAAACAAAAAATACACCTACTGACATTCATAGGTAACATTTTCATTTTGTTTATGTGTTCACTTTGCAGTGCAGGAAAATTCCTTTTTGCGCAATGGCAAAACATTTTCATAGTCAGAATTCCTGATTTATGGTTAATATTTGTTAGTTAGCTACTTGATAAGATGTTATTGTCAATATTAAGGTCTCTAAGACTCTTATTTTAAAAATGTATGACTTCATAATGTAATTTAAAACTTTTTTATTAAAGAATTAATGTGCCTAAATATACATAGGATTTCAAAGAAAAAATGGCTTAAAAGTTACTTAGCCTCACCTTTAGCGAAAATGTCTCAATACATGCTTGTCTTGCCACATATGTTTACCAACACCATGATTTTTTTGCCAGTACTTTCAATAGAGCATTTTCCCTTTAACAGAATTCCCCTGTTTCCACGTAAAATCCTTTGCACAGGGCTCTAAAATAATATAAATTGTAGGTTAAAACCTGTTTCTTCAATCAGATATTGTGCTACATCAAGTTTTCTATCAAAATCCTCCAATTTTTTTCCAGTCTCACTTCTGGAGGTAATTTTTTTTTTCTTTTGAAGGGAAATTACATATAAAACTAATTCTGTCAATAACACAAAACATAGGATGAATGCATTTTTAAGTTTGTGTACAATTCATATATATACTCACACATATTCAGAGAAGCAAACAAACTCATAGAATATTTTAATTATAGTGAAAATCTATATCTAGAGAATTTTCCATTATACATGATGTAGAAGCAGAAAATACAACTTTCAAAGGGGTACATACAGAAAGCAGAAACTGGTTTAAAAGAATGGAAATAAAAAATGAATTACTTAAATTTTTGAATACTCGCACACACACACATACATTTAATTACTTGTAATTTTCACATTCAAATTTCTAATGCCAAGTATATTATTTTTTTTGTTCAAAATGTCAAGACATCAGGATAGCTCCACCTAATAATTACAAAATATAAATTCTAAAAAATAATAAAATAAATTGGAAATATCAGCACAATTATTTTTCATTATTANTATATTGTATGAAATTAAATTTATAATGATTGGTAAACAAATTTCCTGATTGAAGTCATCAGTTGAAGCTGTCTTGCAGATTTACTGTTGAAGGCTCCAGTGACCTGTTTAATGACCCTAAACCTTAGTGTCAGAAGTTCTTTCTAATCCTTAAATATCCATGTCTAATAAATCGAGGAGGCTAATAAAAGGACTTTATTTTTGTATTGATACAAGTATGGATTTATTTATTCTAAATTACTCACCAGAGAGATTTCATTGAAAAATATCCCTCAAAAGTGATTAATTAAAACACAGGTGTCATCTCTAAAAAATTGCATGATATGGTATCATCAGAGGTAATTGACAATATATCTTTTTAATTTCATTTGTGATGTCTTTACCATCTTTCTTTTAAGGTAATTTTTTAAGTACAAATATTTTTCTAGTTTTTTCTATGCTGAGTGCAAAAAACATATCTCTCTTTTGCTAAAACAGCCACTGAATATGTCCTACACTACAGTGGCATAAAAGAAATTAACTTGCTTACTTAATTTAGGGATAAATTAACATATAGTCTAGATTGAAGATATGATATTAGAAATATGTCTGGATTAAAGCTGAGAGCTTCACTAAGGCTTTTTTTGTTGTTTGTTTTTCTTAAATGAGTGTGTGAGGTTGTAGATTATTCTGGGTGACAATAGTACTTAAAAAATCAAACATATTAAGATATGGAAATGAATTCTTAAAATATATTAAGAACCTTAATTATATGCAGCTGCAAAATCATGTAGTAAGAAAAAATTACTGTAAGTTCACAGCATTCAATATTTTTCTTTTGCTTTTTTTGTTCTGGTTGAGTATTTTAGTTCTTTGAACTGAGAGGCATATTTGCACAGGAACTACCCTTACTGCAGGTGCTCAGTTTAGTGACTTGAAGTTTAAAAATTGAAGTTAAAAATTCACAGTCTATGTATCCACTGATAAAAGCATTTTCCTTACCAAAGCCACAGTTAATAGCAACATAAACCAAGCACCACAGTTAGGCAAAAGTTGGGGGAAATTTGTATGTAAGCTGATCTCTCTCACATGGGGCTTGGCTCACCTTGCACTTGTGATGCCCCAGAGATCCAACTGCCAGACCCACACTTAGCAAATAGCTTTGTTTTTCCTGTTAAAACATTGGTAGCCAACACAGTAACAACACAGTGGCAACAATTGATTAGCCTCTTGGTGCCATATCAATTCATAATTCCTGTGTCAAATGAGTTTCAGACCCTATCTCTTTGAGCATCATCATAGAAATCAACTAGCTAATTAAGTCATCTTATAGCATTATGATGACAATAGCTTGATGATTACTGCTCTTTTTCGGTAGCTAGGAGATTTTGTAAGAAATTTTCATTAGATTTATGCTCATGCTTTGTCTAGCTCAGCAGGCATTTGTGTACAAAAAACAAACAAAAATGCAAAACAACAAAAAACACCCCACAATAAAGTACTGTTTTACACTTTCATGAAAATCTAGGAGAAAGCAATGAAAGTATCTATCAGAAAAGACTTGGGTTTCTGTGTTTCTCTTCTGAATAGCCCAAACATATACTATGCATATACTGTGACTTGTATTCGATGTGAAGTCCCACAGAAGGCTCTGTCATCTCACACAGGGCACAGAGCTGCAGCTTTGAGAGGCTCCGATGGAGGAACCAGCACTAGTCAGCACCACCCCTCACAAAGCCAGTCAGGTGAAAGGAAATTATTTGCTCTTTCTGGGGTTATTTTGTTTGCTTTTAATTTTTTGTTTTAGTTTAAAGCAGAAAACATTTTTTTAGAGGCATAAAGTTACCTGCTTAGACTTGAGCCCATGATTTCCAGTTCTGTGATAATGATTACAGAAAGACCAGCCAGCTGGGGAAACTCAGTGGTACTATAATTTGAGGCATTCTGAATAGTTTTGAGGCCCAATTTTCAGAAATTAATTTTTATTTATACCGTGAGAATAATGTGGGATGCTTCAGTGGACCTTTGGATTATAATCACAAAACACATTGCCAGATAATCTCTACATCAAAAGAGCATATAACGTATAAACTTGAGAGGGAAATAACCTTTTGACCTGCCAACTGAAAATAAAACACCATTACCTAAATAAAAGAAGGTATATCACATTAAACTTCTAAGCCCTTTAAAAAAATCTCTGGAAATATCCAGTAACTAAGCACAGTCAAGGAAGGTGACTTGGTAAAGCACATCTAGAAATGGGTTCTTTGTTATAAAACTGAGGACAATTTCCTCCTCTATTGAAGATATGAGCAATTTTACTATTGATTTCTGTGGATGGAAGTGCCGAATCCAGCCTTCCTTTTCTGACTTTGTCACCAGCCAGCTGTGTGAACACAGGGAGTGAATGCAGCTGGGTTCCTCCCCTTCCATCATCTGCTCTGTCTGCCCAGGCTGTGGGCTCTCTCCTATTCTACAGGGTCTTTCTCTGATGATACATTTGAGAAGGGTAACGGAAAATGCAGTCCAGTCCAGCAGAAGCACCAAAAAACAACATGATTTAGATCAGAACTGTCTTTCATTCCCAGGCATTGATTTAATTAAGGCGGGACCACAAATGAAAGCTGTATGTTCTTAGAGTTCCTCTGCTTATGTGTTTCTATGGTTAACAATCCTATTCCCTTACTCCAGAATCTCTAGTATATAAACATTAATTTATATCTT
This sequence comes from Hylia prasina, assembly GCA_013397195.1. Lineage (NCBI taxonomy): Eukaryota > Metazoa > Chordata > Aves > Passeriformes > Sylviidae > Hylia > Hylia prasina. Next base: position 92,536 of record VYXD01007383.1, read on the forward strand.
TCTTTAGCTGATTAAATAAGGAATCAACTGCATCCAGGCAGCAGTCATTTACTGTACTTGATTCTTATGCACTCTGAATGACACTAAACAGAAGTGTGAGGTTTCTCATTGGAGTTGGTCTTCTCACATACAAGTTACCAAAGAACAGAAGGTGGAAGAATGTTAGTGTTATTTGCCTGATTTATAGCTTACAAGGCCCTTTCATGAAGACACTTGCAGTGTTATTGCAGCCTGCAGTCCAATTAGCAGATAAATCCCTTTTAGCACTGTTCTGCCTGTTCATCTACCTCTGTGTGATATTAGCCTACGGTGAAAAAATAGGCAAGCTTTTACACTAATCTTTAAAAAGATCTATGTGAGAAAAGATAGTAGAATATTTATTAGGCATAAATATGTATGTCTATATATTCACGTACATACTCATTATGTTCACACAAGAAATGAGACAGGCATGCACACATCCACACAAAAATTCTTGAACACCGTACTGTAATCTGCCTGTGAAATGGTTAACAGGGAAATAAATCGACATTCCTTTCTATGTGTGTTACAAACATTATTATCTCCAAGTCACATTTTAATTTCATACTTGATGCTTCAGCTCATGCCATGTTTTTAGTTAGCAATGGCCTGTTAAGCTGTTAATTTATATACTGTTGTGAAGGCCTCTGTAAATGCTGCTCTATAAATAATAGAGCAGTGATCCATAACAACCTTCCATGTAACAGCACAGAGTCCACTGCAGCTAATATGAAAGAACTGCTGGTTGCTAGGTGCCAAAATGCTGCCTGCCTATTTAGGAACTGCTATAGTTTTGTCTCCCTGCTAAGATGACAAAAGTGTAATTAGAGATTAATCAAGAACTACATTAGTGCCACAGTTTCCTGCAGGCTGACTTTTGTTGCTCACCAGCAGTTAAGTGCATCTGCCTGTATTTGCCAGTTCTCTGGAGATTTAAAAATTTATTGTCATATTTACAGGGACAGCTACAGTAAGAGTCATCAAACCCTGAAGGAAACTTGGTAAAATGCATATAATTTGTACTTGCAAAGATGGGTCTTTGTATTTATTTTCTAAACATTTCCCATCTGAGACAGGTTTTAAATTTCCTGCCACCACATACTTAATTCTCTGGGATGATGGGAAGAGAACTTAGGGCCAGATTCTTTTATCCTCTACTGAAGCTTCATATACATACAACTGTACACCATTTTAATATTCACATTTCATTCTAAGTCTTTTGTAAGATTCATTTAATATCATTACATATCTTCCCTTTGTCTATTTTGATAGTAAGCAACTTGTGAAACTGATGAAACATTTGAATACATTAATCTGTTTATTATTTCATGTCACTAAATCATATATTTAAATTCATGAGATAGCACCTTGATTGTACAACCACTTACATATTTTTGGATAGAAAATTAACACTCACTTGTTCAGGGTCCTCTTTATTGCATATGTAGAAAAAGCCATAGAAGAATTTTGTACAGAAATTTTTGTAATTAGAGAAATTCTGAATTTAGTTTATACTTCCCAAATGGAGAACTTTAAAACTTATCCAAAATTTTCTTAGGAACAATGTTACATTTCCTGGCTGGTTCTAATAATAATTTAAAGAGGACAGATAGGAATACAGATGGACGACATTGACACTTGCCCAAGGTTGCAAAAGAAATCATTGTACTTCCACACACATCTCAGTCATTCTGTATATTGTGTAAAAACTTGTACTGTCTTTAAATGGGAGACTGTTCTACTACTGGAATGTCTGCTCCAAAGTCTTCCCAAAAATCTTAGGAAGCAATCTTTGTAGAGCGCTGTTCTACCTAGTATCCAAGCCCAAGAAGGGGTTTATTTCTGTAAGATCACATCAAATGTGGCACCATCACTAATGCTGAGGAAAGCAAGTCTAGTACAGAGTTAGAAAGTCCATTTTCAATACGTGAGCAACAATCTTTACAGGGCAACCAAGAATAACCTACTGCCTTTAATGAGATCAATGCCTACTGTCTAATGAGTCAATTAAAAGCAGAAACAACCCCAGTAAAAATGCAGAAATTGTGTAGCTGACTCTGAATAACTTCATTTAAAACAAGAAGAGTGAACCAAAGTACAGGAAAATGCTGTATAAACAACTCTACTGTGGATAGATTAATAGTGCAAAATAGCAGTCCAGCTTTCCTTTCACAACAAACCACTTTTAGAAAAGAGATAAAATTATATATATATATATGTAATGTGGTAGCTGGCTAGTAAAAGTAGTCACCTCTAAAATGTGTTGCTACTTATACATACATATGTAAACACACTACACATACACATATAGATATGTATAAACCTTTATGTGTATATTTGTGGAGAGATGCATACACACACACACACACATATATATATATGTACACACCTATTGCTTTTTGTACAGTTGTAGGCAAGGAATTCCAGTACTGAAACAGAACAAGAATTCTGGAATGGAGAGTCCCTAGATATGGTTATAATTACTTATTAAGCACATCTAATGCAGAAAACTCTGAAATGTGGCATATGGCTCTGTGAATTTATACATAGGTCATTTCCTCAAGGGAAAAACAGAAACTACAGTATTTTCAAAGGAAAAGCAGAGCTAGGTGAATCCCCTCTATACTTGTTAGAGATTACTCCAGACTTTACAGACCTTTTCATTTACACGAGGACAGAAGCTTGTAGAAAATAGGCTTAACAATCAGTTTCTCATTTAGTGCTTCCTAATCTTTTTGTTTCTTCTTCCTTTTGCACAGATCTGTACAATACTTGCAAGATGATGTTTGGGTAAATTGGGTTCTTTCTTACATAGAACCTGGAGTTCAAATCCATATATTTTCTTTCTTCTTAGTAACTACCATAAAAAACAATATGAAATATTTTGGCTTTGTAAAAATAATAGTGATCCTCAAAAACAAATTATTAACCTCAAAAATATTTGGAAAAAGTCTATTTATTGATCCAGTTTTATCTCTTTTAGCTAGAAACATGATAACTGAATTCAGTGTCACTTTGTGTTCTATAAACCAAATGCTAATTTCATTTCCCATCCTTTGTTTTACTTTTCATAAAGGAAAATAGCGCATAAATAAATACAAGGCCACATTATTTAGAAATTTCTTTTTCTCATGAGGGAGCAGTTGAAGTGCTTCATCTTTTAAAAACAACAGAAAAAGTTTTCTGTCCACTAACAAAATGCAACTTTTAATCTTACAAAAATAGGAAGCTCATTTTACAGACTATGAAAGCGAATATTTATGAAGTCAAGCTGGAGAAATACTACTACTGATGCCTTAAGTTTTAGCTTTCATATTTTCCAAATTCTTTACGGCCTTAGTGTGTGACTCTGAACTTCATATAAAGTCTAAGCAAGTTCTCTTCACAGTTTAGTTAGATAAAACTTTTCCAGCCTGAGAACCAAGGAGGCAGTTGCAGCTTCAGGCACAAAAAGTATAAACAATGGTGAATTAAAAAGAGCAAACTGACAGAATGAGACTTCATAACCTGAAGTTGTAACTGGACAATTAACCCCAATATGTAAATGGACCAAAACTTAGAAAAGTGTGAAAACTCGTGACCAGTGGCCCATACTGGGCCCATCTTGGGTCCATCCTGGGTAAAGCCATGGCTGGGTTCTTGTACTGCCCAAGGTGTATCCTTTCTAGGCCTTTTAATAAATATCTACTTTATTCCTTTAATGTCTAGCCAGAGTTCCAGATCGCCTCTTTAAGCTATCACTACTACTACTATTAATAATAAATTCTACAAGAAGACATTAAGAGTTGAAATCCTAGGCAAAATTAGCATTTCTTGTCTTTCAGACTGTTGCTCTTCTGGATTGACAGCAACCTTGTTTCAATATGATAAAGAGTAGGAGCTGCCTACTCAGAACTCAGATGTCACCATAATCAAAATTTATGATTATGAACTGTCATACAACCATAACCATAAGCCTGAACTCTTTAAATATTTGCAAAACTGGGTGACAGTGCTACCAATGATTGTGAACCAGAGTTCTCTGGAGCTATTGGTTTTCTGAGAGAAGGGATGTTGTGTGTTTATAACTTTTTTTTTTTTTTTTTTTTTTTTTTTAAAAATTTTTTTGGGGTTTTTAG
>VYXD01007383.1:96679-135813 GCA_013397195.1 Hylia prasina
ACACAGTTACTGGAGCTTATGAGAATTCATACTGCCTTCTTATGTCTAGATTGCTACAGAGTAGAAGAAAAACACAGGAAGGGAACCTGTTTGGTTCAAACACACCCTGCTGTGTGGTGCTTAGCACTCTGAGTATGTTCATGGTTTAGTCTTAACTGCTGGAGGAACATGAAAGTTGACTAGCTTCTAATAACTGGCGGAGATGGAGGAGAGCAGGCTGATGATGAGATGATGGCTTCAGTTTTTGGGAAGCTCAGATCCAGGTAGCATCCATTAAAGAACTTCAGATTATACCAAGGAAAAACATAAAAAGAAAATAAGAGTTAATTTATTTGAGAAACTAATTTTTTTTAATCTCAGTCTTGAGTTTTAAAGAGGCACTTATGTATTAAAGTAAAACCTAAGTTATCCAAGATGAAGGAGGAACATACGTACAGCTCAGTCCCTTGGGATCAAACATTGGATCCAAATGGCAGCTGCAAAGCACAGATGAACAATTTTGTTCAACATAATTACCTTGATTGCAGCTAATCTGATCTGGTCTGGAGTATGTGTATGTATGTGTATGTAATCTTACATAAAGGTTGATGTGTTTGCTGGCTGAATTAGGTCAAAATACAAAAGACAAAATAGCTAATAAGTACAGAACATTATCAAAATTTGGATTCTACAATTGTACTCTTATTTCCACAAATCCAGTGCTTTGATGAAAATTGTTTATTACATGGCTAAATTCTGAGCTAGAAGGCATCTTCTGGGCTTTGAAGATTTTGCCATAGTCTTGGAAATTAAAAAAAGAAAAAAGAAAAGGAAAAAAAAAGAGCAAATTGCTGTGTTTTTCTGTAATTCTGTAAAACAGGGTATTTCAAGATAAATTATACTAACAGACGGTATCTGTCTTGTACCACAAAACACATGTAAAATACCTGTAATTTAGTCATTTCAAGGCATGCATGAGAAAAGGTAATAAACACAAACACATCCATACTAGTTTATAGACATGCAGACTTCATAAGTTAGAGAGATCTCAGGCCTGCTAAATATCAAAAATGGGATCCTACAGCACACCAAACTACCTAAAATTGCCTTCAAATTTAGGGTGCAATTTATTTCAAATGGCATAGATTTGTAGATATCAGCACTAGCATACACAGACTCACTGGATGTCTGTGTGTGGCAGTGGCTGGGTTGAAATAGAACTAATTATGGCCTTATAGGTATTGTTGCATTTAGATAGGTCATTAAAAATGCAGAGGTAGATGTAAACATGTGACATAATATAGTTTTGTAATGTCCTGATGTATTCCAGTTTTGCTTTATCTTAATAATTTAAAGTGTCCATTTCTGCAAAATATTCTATCTTCCAAACACTTTTCTTTCCAAATTCACACACGGTAATTTAGAATTTTATTATGTTTTCAGTGTGGTCCTGTACTTTGCTCCTTTACCGATTCAGGAAACACTTATTAGACCTGAACATATTTCCTTTTCTTGTATTTGAAAAAGTGAAAAATAAGTGCTTGCACTGTTGTTTTACACCAAAAACTGTGACAAGAAGGAAAAGGTGAATTGAGCAAGTAGACTGGTGAGTTTTAAATTACATATTAAGACATTGAATTTTATTAGACAACATTTATTCCCTTGAACTCACACCACCCTGAAACGTGAGAATGTTTCTAGAAAAACCTTTTAATGATGGATGAAGACACCATTTTACTACCATTTTTTGTTTTAGTAATACATCCTAACAGTAGTTATAGATCACATCATAGTGCATTTTCTTAGGACACAAAATATAATCCAATTACTCTTAGGGGCTGTTTACATCTCTTAGACTCTATCACAATTTTTGCCTTAAAAAACTTTTTAAAAAGTGTCATGGGCATCCTCCTTTTTGAAAAATCCCAGTAAGCTCCTTCTGTGTTGCAGGGCTCTCACATATCATTAAACAGTTGGTTGCCTACAGAGACAACCCAGACTTGTGGAAGAGACTAGGGGTTAACTAATCAGCTTGAATTACACTTTCAAAATTTTAATTCATGACAGAAAATTTAAAAATATATTAAACCAATTGAAGTATTTCCTTGAAATCTAAAACAGCAACTGATGCTTCTCAGTGTCAAGAAGTTTAAATTACTTTTTTGAGCCCAAAAGATTTTGGTAAATTAAACTGGGTGAATCATGTGATCCATTTATCCTTGTAAATCATGGGTGAGCACAGTCCATCACATGGGCAAAGAGAAAAATAGGAAGCTTTTCAGAGTAAACTTTATGAGTTTTATCACCATCAGCTCTGTTAAATAAATAGTTCCATGAGCCAGAGCCAAAAGTGCTTCATTTTCTAAGATTTGTCCCTTGTGTTTGATTGAAGGTTCTGATTAAGGGTTTTCCCCTAATTAGGGCATTTAAAAGGCCCCTCTTGCATTAGTTTTTTCTTATGTCCACAGGCAGGAATTGATAAGATGGCCTTGGATAATTTACGTTGGTACTTCTCTGCCTAGTCTCTTTTATAGGGAAAATTACATGAACTTTTTTATTTTTAAAATCCTGTTTGGAATATCAAAGCTGCTCAAGCTTGAAAAATGAGGACAATAAGATAGGCACACACCATAATCACAGAGGCTTCACTTTTTTTTGTACATGACTACAAATGATATCAATGAAAATCTGGTGGCCAGGAACCGCGAAACACTGAATTGAAAATACATGAGGGAGCTAAGTGGCAGAGAAATGCCTGATAAGGACTATCCATCTTGCAGCAGAGACCACTCTCAAGGAATATTCACAAACTTCAGGCTGACACAAAGCTGCAGTGTGCAAATTTTCATGTCATGGCAGAAAGCAAAAATCGTGGGTTTAAACAGATTAATCCTTTCCTGTATATCTGTTAACCTACAGGCATAGGGGCTCTTCCCATCTCTGCCATCAGCTGACTCCTCAAACTAGGGCTGTGCTACAGCTTTGTGGATCGCTGCTCCTGGGTGTGTCTTCCTCAGGAGACCAGGTCCAGAAATGGTGTTTTCAGCACTGGCTAGGCAGCTTCACTGGCTCTGATGTGTCATTTCTCCAGAAGACGACCGCTAAGTTATCTCAGCATGGCACATCAGTAAGTTGGGGGGTAAAAGCAGGTGGGAGCTGGTAATGGGCATTTTATTACAAACTAACTTCTCTCTAAAGTTGTTATTCTCCAGGATTGTTCAGATGACCTTAGTCACGATTTTGATTTCATAAAATGGCATTGAAACACTGTTCATTTACACAATTCATTATGGTTTTGGGCAATATTAGCAGTTTTAACAGATTCACCTCTTAACTGCTAGACTTGCCTAAATAAAAGGATAATCTCATTTTAAACTGCACATCCTGGCTACCAAAAGTAACAAAGATGAATGAAATGTAACTATTTCTGACAAATTCAGACTAATCCAAAGACAATGAAAAAATCAAATAATAAACTCCTGTTTAAATATCTATTAGTCTTACTCTGAAGAGCTGTAGAGATGAAAAAGAATAACCCAGACTTGTTAACATGGGATGTTTTTCCTACCATACATATACTCTGTCTAGGAAAACTATAATATTTTTCTGACTAAATAAAAAAGTAAAGACAAAATAATATTTTTTAAGATATATTCTTCAGCAGAATTTTCCTTCCCTTGCTCAGTGAAATAACATGTGCCTCCCTGCTTTTGATGGCATTGCTGCTACCTTTGGCCACATTTCAGAGTTGCAGGCAAATGTATCACATTTACCTCTAGCTGCTCACTGTGGTTTGTTTTACTTTCTAAAATTCCTGTGTGGATACAGATCTCCTTTGACCTCCCTCTTCACTCCCCACAGTTCTCACCAACACTGGCACCACCACATTGTTCTTGGAAATGGCTGAATATGTCCCTGTTTCTAGGAGACCTTTCCATTCCTGATTTGTAGTTGAAGTGGGACAAACTAGAAGGTCCACAAGTGGTTGGGTTTCACTGTAGTATGATGTTCTTATGTTTAAATTGCACAGTGTCAACCTCTGGGCACTTAAAGCCCCTGAAAAATTACATTTGCATTATTAAGTATGGTCTTTCCTTATACCACAAATGCTGTGCCTTTATGTCATTTTGAATCCTTCCATATCCAAGCATAGTTTTTGTATAAATCAAAACATATAAATATAATTTTCTATACAAATATAAACACTAATAGATATTTATCCTGGAAAAGTAAAAATGGGATTGTATGTATTCAGTCTTTAAAGGATGCCTATGTCATTTACTCTTGGAATAAATCAATAACAGCACTCAGAATATCTCAATTTGCACACTTTCTCGGTGACAATCACATTGTGTCTTCTTTTGTTCATTACATGTTTTAATTAAATAAGTTCCAATAGCTGAAAAAGTTAAGACTTCATAATGTAAATATTCTTGCCATGATGTGTTTTGTCCCCTCTTATATTTCTAACAGATGTGTTACATGGGTTGGCAGAAAATAATTTATTGGACCTCTCCTTATGACGGTGATCTAAATGGGAAGCCAGCTTAACACAACTGCTGATAGTGGTCTTAACTGCCTAACAAAACATCATTGTTTTGAATATCCTAATTATTCATTAGCTGAATAAATGTCTTTTTCACGTGGGAATGTTTATCATCTTTTGAAGATGAAATATTAGCTTCTTCCTCCTTCCATGATTTCCTTTCATTTGTGTTGATAGTTTCTGAGTTACTATCTGAACTGTCTGCAGTCTGTCAATGGATACTTCCCAGATCAGAACAAACATTGCTTCACTTCCATTGCTGTATAATGTTTGGTCAAAGACTCTCCATATGGTCATTATGCCCCTAAAAGTCCTACACACCATGGAAGGTAACAGCTTTGCTGTAATGCTGCATGGCTCTGATTTTCTTGAGATTCAATCTGAAACACAGGCTGAGTTTAGAGAGCAAAAGCACAGCTGCTACTTACAGCATCATTTATGACTTTGTCAAAGGGACTCTTAATAAACACATTCATGGAAAGTAAGTCCTATCATATTCCCAGTTCATTGAACAGTCAGACTTGGGTGCAAGGAGAACAGACCTCAAATCTTGCTCATGAAGATGTGCAACAGCTTTCAGAAAAGGCTGTTGAAAAAAAAGTCAGTAATAATATTGCCTCTTGCATTGGTTAAATAAAAAAGTATTTGTATGAATCTACATGTACATTTTACTGGTGAAAGCTCATGTATAGGTCATACCAAATTTTTTGCAATTTTTTCATACTCATTAGAGCTGTGATATTTGATACCTGTGCTTCTGCCATTCTGGAAATGTTAGGATATGTGGTAGTTGTTGCTATTTATATCTCCCAGCTAAGATGAAAATAATGGGATTAAATTTCTCAGGTGACAGAATCATGCAATGTACAGATGAATGCACCCATGACACTTAGAAATTTATAATTCTAGATCTAAGGAAACTTTTATTAATGGTATTTACTTTGAAAGGTAAACATATTTCAGAACACATTCTTGGACCAAAAATATTTATTGTGTCAAATTTATATTGTGTCCAAGAGAGAAGAAAATGTGGTGAAAAGACATCATCATGGGAAATTGATCCCAAATATAAGGTAAATTGCTGTTTGGGGTTTTTCAGAGCATGAAAATAGATTTGAAAGAAATACACATGTTCTGGAAGGTCTCCAGGTTTGATGGATTCTGTGTCTACTTCATGGAAGTGGAAGGATTTAATCCCTTATTGTGTGGACAGAAAATGCTCCCCAGAGGAGAGAAGAACAGGAAGAACAGGAAGACTAATTCTAGCTCTGCATCAGATTAGACTGAAGAAATGTGACCTGGCATTGTGTATTATTCCCCTTCAGGCCTATAACAAAACAGGCATGCGCAGAAAAGACAACAGTGTGACGTGTATGTTTGGAATTTATGAACTACTAATGAGTCAGTGACTAATATTTTTGCTCCTGGGCTGTAAGAACTTCCAGAGGATAAGAATATAACCACAATCTGGTCAAAATCCTGGCAAAAAAAAGTATTTCAAAATCTAATCTACCCATATTGACTGAGGTCCCTGACATACCTTTGGAAGATTCTGTCTCTTGAGAAAACAATCAAGTAAGTGTGAGAGGAATCAATGTGAATTCTGAGAATTTTCACTCTTTTATTCTATGGGAAAGGGAGAAACATGTTCTCATTTGTTTGGGGTTTTTCTGGTAAACAGAGTGTAATCACTACATGCAAAATTCTGTTGCATAGTCCTTTGCCATTTTCCTCCTTTGCTCAAACACTAAATAATAGTAACAGATAAAGCATAAAGAGATAAAGCATAAAAGAACAAACAGGTAGTGTTAATCTGCTCCTGCTTCTCTCATTATATCTCATTTCCCTACTCCCTTTTTTCCTTTGCTATTATTTGTGACTTAAATTTGTGCCTCTTCTTTAGGACTTTTGGAACAGGGCTATTCAGTTGCTGGAACAATTGTGTTAAGTGACAGTTGCAGCACATGAGTGCAGTGAAACTGCATATGCAAAATTATTAATATTGGAATATATTTTTTTGACTCAAATTAATTATGAAAAAGGTGGTGATACTGCTTACATAAAAATGGATAGCTGGTTAGAAGAAAAAGACACAAATTAGTCCCTACTGAGACAGAGCCTGAAGCTTGAGGTCAAAACTTAGATTAGACACCAGACCATAAATCACAGGAGAGAGCCGTGGGGAACTAGCCTTCCAGTTTCAGCTGTTCACATAGTATTTGTTTAAAGAGAGTATAAAACTAAGCTAGTAGCATAATTTTCAAATCTGCAGACTGCATGACAGCACCACTGCTTTTGGCTCTGAGGGGACCATGCGCCAAGTTAGGAAGATTGAGAGGAAACAAAAGCCCTTATTGGCTTTTGCTGAAAAATCACCCTTTTATTGCTTTCATCAAGGCCAATCCCAACAATACTCTACCATCCATCTGGACCCTAAAGGCAGGAAAACTGAAGTCACTCATACATGTAAACATAGTTTGAAAATAGAAGCCAAATGGCTACACTTAATATCTGTAGCCATTTATGTTGAGAGAAAAAGGAAGGCTAAATGATTATCACAGACTCCTGCATCACCAATTCAGAACACAGCACATTGTTATAAGTGGCAATTTTTGTCTTCCTGAACTTCTGTAGGAGTATTTAAATTAATCCACCTTTCAAGAATCAGAAACTATTACATTCCTGATATCTTATATAACATTGTGACCCTTCTTTTTCCTTCCCCCCTTTCTTGAAATTCTGATTAGTAAATTAATGGGACTTAAATGTTTCTATTGACATACAAATTGTTCAGAAGTTTCAGGAATGTCAGATTTTAATATCTCTTACCTTCATTTTATCATTGGGAGCAATCTCACAACTTCCCCATTATCCCCTGCTGTGAGGGGATATCACAGCCCTTGCTGTGATTCTGTGGTTTGGGAATCACAACACCCCTGGTGCACTTTGTCTTGTGGGGGAATTAGATGAATTTACAGTGCAGTATGCTGAATCAGTCTGCTGTTGTTTTCTCAGTTCAAGATATACTTTCACTAATGATAAAAATGGCCACTAGAAAACCCTTCCTTTGGTGGTAACTGTCACTGTAGAAAGTTATAAATTCACTGTCTGCTGACATCATTATTTGGTTACGATATGGAGATGAATGCAAATGGGAGGTTGAAAGATGCCCCAGTTAAACAAGCCAAAGTGATCATTTAATCTATCTGTAACTCAAAATTGATATTCATCAGATGGCTCTGAAACATAAACCACTCACTATCAGGGAGTTAAAGCATTTGTTTAACCCAGTAATCTTTATTTAAGAAAAGCTTCAAGGACTTTGCAATTTACACTGCAAAAATTATCTAGAGCATTCTTGTGTTCTCACCACACCAGACTTCCTAATCATTTTTCCTATGCTCTGCCACAATGAGAACTGCAGCGCCCTACACATTGGCACACTCTACAAAAATATTTTTACCCAGGCAATCTTTGTATCCATTGTCACCAAACCTGAAGGTAAGAAATTCTGCTCATCTCCTTGTCTAGAAAACATCTTTTCTCTAAAGGACATATCATAGGGGAGGCAGACACCTAAGAATTGACAAGAGGTATTTATTGAAGCCTTTCTTGTTCACCCCTTTCCTTTTTGCTATACAGTTGCACTGATGGCAATATTCCCAATGTCAAATTATAAGATCTTCAGAGAAATTATCAGATTTAAAAAAATTACTCAAATTAGTTATCATCAGTTTCAGATTTCTGTCATTAGAGACTTCCTGCCCAGCATAGTTGTTCCTCTGTTGCTCTTCACATATTTAATTTCTACATATGGATTTTCATGTTATCCTGTTATGTGGAGAGATATGGAAAGATACATAGAGTGCACAAAAAAGTGTAAATTATTTCCCAATTTAAATACACATCAAATTTAACTTATTGAATGTCAGCTGGAACTCAAAACTTAGGACCATTTCTTTAAGCAGGGCAAAGTTTTGAATAACGAATCTGAGCATTTCAGTTTGGAGAAAATTTTACACCTAATTTATAGGTTTCTGAAACTGGATGCTTGCCACAGAAATGGTAGCAGCCAGTTAATTTTTGTGCCATGAGAAGCACTACAATTAATTCAAGCAAAATCACAAATGTAAGCCACAGCAGAGAAACAGGTGTTTACTAAAGGCTCACTGCGCTAGCCTGCTTAATAACCTCATGTTTCATTCTCTACAACTCCTCTTAGAAGGGCTAGTAAACATAAAAGCTGCAGAAAGTATGTTCAATTACATCCCAGCATCCCATCATAAAACAGCAGCCACAGGAAGATCAAAAAATAAAATGGGCAGCTAGCATCCTAGAACAAATTAGATCTCTAATTAACCCCATAGATGGAAAAAGTATCTCTGTGGTAGTTTATTGTATTAATTATCTCTCTCTTACCTACAGGATATAGACAACTGTGGACGGTCATGATAAAAACAAATAATCAAACCAGTTTCAGTTCTTAACTAGGCTTGCAATGTAAGACCAAGAAATTTGTATTTGGAAACCAGCAAAGAATTGCTTTGAGACTCAGCTCCTGTAAGCCTATTTGGTAAACTTTAGGACACACAAAAATTTATAGACTTGATTAAATAAAAGAGATCAAAAGAAAACTTGGTTTTCTAGCTGCTGTATATGTGGCTTCTGTCTTTCCATTAAGGTTATTATTTTCCTGTAGCCAAAATTTTACTTTTCTTGCCTTTGTTTTGAATTGTGGCAATGTCCTTGCTGTTTTGTGCTTTCACCCTCTTCCTTATCTTATTGGAAGGATTTTTTGCCCTCATAAAATTAGTCTAATAATTGGAATATGTGTTTCTGTGTAAAAAGTTACAACATTGGGACCTTCTATTATCTTTTATTATATATAGACCAGTTTTTTCCTAGAAAGAAAGAAAGAAAGAAAGAAAGAAAGAAAGAAAGAAAGAAAGAAAGAGAAAAGAAGGAAGAAAGGAAGGAAGGAAGAAAGGAAGAAAGAAAGGCAGGCAGGCAGGCAGAAAGGTGAAACCCTCCAACTATATATTAGGTGACAATATTTCCCCCATATTTATTCCCATAGTCTTTCAATGTTAATAGATGATCATTTCCACAGAATAAAACCTCTGAATCAGAGTCTGAAATAATCATTCTTGTGGATTTCTATGTAATGTTCACTTTTTGAGAATTATACTCACATTCAACAAAAAACACATTACCTGATTTATACTGCCAAATCATAGCTACTCACCTGCAGATTAGGTAGGATGTACCAAGATTATGTATGCCTTTTGCAATCCACAGGGAAAAACCACAAACTGAGTAGCTGGACAGTTTTGAATAGGAAATCTAAGAAAATTGTTTTAATTCTTCTTTAGACATTATGCAAGGAGGAAGAAAACACCCAGCCCTGAGGTCTAAAACCTCAGCCAGCATTCAACTCATGTTGCTTCAATCACTGCTGAGGAGCTGTGAGGATTAACTTTGAAATGTATTGCCAACCTAAGGACAGACTTGCTGGGGGGTGGGAAATGTCAGCAGCACAAACATGCAAAAGAACTATTGTGAAGGTGTTACTGCACAAATTATAGCATCATCATATTACAGAAAGCTGAATTTCCCTTTCTGGTTTGTATTTATTTTTTAAAGTGTGAAACAATGAAGATGTAAAAAGTACAGTTCTTTCCCCATAAACAGACTGCTTGTGATTAAGTAATTTGGACTAACTCCTGTTTCCTTTATTAATGAGATTAACCATATTTCTTTACTGGCCTCAGTTCAGAAAAGCACTTAAATATTTGCCTAAATCCTACTGATTTCAGTAAGACTTACATATGTGCTTAAAATTAAGCACATGCTTAATTTCACTGTTACATTGGGATTAAGAAAAATTGAAGTAATTATCTCATCCGGTACTGTCATTTCAGTAACATTTTGCCATGTTAACCTGCAACATCAAGCAAACCTAACATTTTAGGATGAGCAACATGAGACCAGATGGACTTGCAACCCAAGTACTTTAAGAACACTTTTTTCTCAGACTGTGGGCTTTATTCCAGTCAGCATGAAGCACTTCTTAGATTGGACTGGAAAAAAAATTCAATGTATGTATTGTACTGCTCTTAGACAAAGCCATGTTTGCATAGAAAAGGATGACTGTAGATAAATATGTTACCAGTTGTATCTTTTCCTTCTTACACCAAACTGTCATACTGCTTCTCTGAATTCTACAGTTTGTAGAATTTTTACTTCTCATAAATATTCTCCCAAGCAGACTCTTCTGGAGATAAGTAGACAGTTCATTAGATTTTATGTCATACTTGTGGTATCTGAAATCCTTCATCTTCAAAACATTTTAGTAAAATTTAATTAATTAATATCTCTGCAATTATGAGTGCTCATGAGAAAAGGTCATCAACGATGCACTGCCACGGCTCCAAGTGGTTATCACAGCTTCAAAGAGTCATAAATGCATGTTTTCAAAACTCTCTCTTCTCCTCAGACTACTTTGCATGATGTTAGGAACACTTAGCTTCACTTTGGGAAAGGAATACAACCTTTTAAAAGCTTGACATTTTTGTGAATCGAAATTATTAGCAGTGCAGGAGAAAAATATAAGTAAAGCTGTCTTAAAAAATTATGGCTATGAAAAGTTCCTTTCCTTCCTCAAAGAAAGTTTTTGGAAGAAAATCTGTTTGTACGCTATGTCAGGATATTTAAAAACATATTTTTTAAATAAGCTTACAAAAGCAATCTTTAGATTAAGAATTTTAATGAGATTCTAAAAAACTATTAGAATAGCAGTGGATTTTTTTTTTGTTTGCCATATCATTCTCAAATGTATTCTCCTCAGGTGACATAAATACCTAAGTATCTTTTTGTCCCAGAATGTATTTATCCCATAAACTTGTCCCATTCATTGAAACCTAGCTGTCAGTATATTTATGTAATAAATTTTGCTTACATAAGCACTGTTATGTCAATGAGTTGGAGTGTGGCATTTTGACTGCATAACCAGTCCCAAAGACCAATTGTTATTTTGCCAAAGAAACAGAAGGAGGCTTTTCACTCTCTTATGCACAAACACAAACATACACAAAGCCAAAGACAAAAACCTTTCTAGTTTGGACCTCCTGTGCAGAAGCTCCCAGTAAGTTTCCTGGTCTCAGTGGCACAGCTCATCACAATTTTCCTGCTGTGAGGTTTTTCTTGGAACAGAGGTGTTACTTGACATTACCATGACCATGGGGTACCCACCTGTGATTCTCTTTCCACAGCTGTGAGATATTGCTTCACCTTCTCTCATTTCCCACCAGACTTCAACAGGCTGTACACACGGAGAGGTTTCTGAATCTCAAATTAGGCATCTCTTATGATTACATTATCTGGCAATATATATAATGGATTTTTAAGAATAAAATGGCATGGAAACTGAGCCTTGTGAAGTAATGCTGCAGAACTGTAATCTAAATATCTATATGAACTTCATGTGTCTTTTGTAAATCAGCTAGCCCCACAATGCTGAATAGAAGGGGTGAAAAGCCATATCGAATGGCAATAAAAAGTTTTAGAAGTCTCATTTAATGTAAACACTGTCAGTTTGTTTCTTTTTCTAGGTATCTTATCCTTTCAGTGGATCTAATGAAGTTTGGGGTAATTTTTTGTTCCATTCTTAGACGTAGTCTTGCACAAGCTAAGGTAACACCACCCCCTTCTGTTCACACTGATGCTAAACTCAGTCAGTCGCACATCCAGCATAGCAAAACACAGGTATATGGTATTATTTGCAGAGCAAATAGGAAGAATGGATCATGCTGCTACAGCTTAATCATGTGCCTTGATTTATGTATTTTTGATTAAACTATTTGGATCATTCTCGGAACCAGCTTATTACAAGAGTTTTTGAATAGTAACTTATTAAAATGCCTAAAACAGATTTCATTTTTGCTTTAACTCTTTAGCATAAATAAATACAAAGCTTAATTAATAAAACATTCACTTGGATGTTTGGGAGAAATTTTGTTATAGGCAATCGTTTTCATTTCAGTATGCCTCTTTTGATCCCCTGTCAGAGCAGCATCTCTCCTGATTTGATACTATGAAGGTTTCTCTGCTTGTGAGGTGGAAAGAATCTTTTATGCCTTTTGCTTTACAGGCTCATTGTGATACACAGAAAATGCCCATTACTAATACATTATATTCAGGTAGGTTGCTCCACATTAATTGATTAGTACTTTAGGTTGATTAGCAGTCTAGTATGCCAATGTCACTTCAAATTACTCTTTGACACAATTAAATCTGATGCCGATGTTGCGGTTTTACGATGACTGCCCTCATTGAAAACAGAGCATTTGAGCAGTATGGCTCCCTCCATCCATGGATGTTCATTTCCATGTAATGAGCTAAAGCAATGAGCTGAACTGGGGCTGAGCCAGGTTAAATATAATTTAGCTAAAAACAACTCTGTAGCTGTCAGCTTAGGGAAGTGAACAAGGTCACAGTGCAGGTGTGGAAGAACAAATTGGAGGACAAGCCCTGGGGCAGAGTTGAAGAAGAAGAGGGGTGTGGGGGGCTTGCAGATTTTGCTGCAGAAACTTCATCAAAGTACTTCTTTGAGCAAAGGTTTTCTTGTTTTCGCTTGTTTACCTTTTTCTTCCCATGCAGAATATAAGCATATTAAATGTTAAAGGAAAATTAAGAACATTTTGGAAGCTCTAAGGAAATCACAGACAAAAAAATCTGTGTAGATGTTTCTAATGCCATTACTTTTTAAGTGCTCATACTGATGTGATTTCCTTACTGCTTTTGGTCTGTTTTTCAGATACATAACATGAAAGCTGCTGGTTTCCAAAACCCTGTGTGACAAGTGACTGAGCATAGCACAGTAAAAGAGCAAGTTAAAGGTGAGCTCTGCCATGGCTTCTAGCACCACAACAAAAGAAGAGCACAGATTAACAAAACAAAACATGATGTTACAAAGGAAAACAAAGAGGAGGGATGGTGCTAAGAAGGGGAGAAACTAATGTTTCAGTGGAAGAGTTCAGATGAACCGTGCTTGCTGCGGTGATTTTTGGGGGCTTCTTCAACCAATGAGCTCATCCAAAGGAGTTTCTCAGCTCTGCAGCTGTACATTGTATGTAAAGCCAGAGTCACTCCCAGCTTCTGTTGGGTGAATCATATGTGCTGCCATGGGATTTCTACACATACTGGAAATGAGTCATGCCATGTCCCTCTGTGAAATTTAAGGATTTTAGGCAAAATCCAGCCTGAACATTTTTTCCATTCTCTGAGGGTAAAACATCTCAGACTTCACACTGATGCTAACCTGAATGGTAACTTAATCTACAAAATGGATTTAGGGGTAGGTTCTGCATTTCTGCAGTGTCTCACCCAAAAGAAAAAAAAAAAAAAAAAAAAGACACTGTTCATATGTCTGGTTTTTAAAGGATACACTTTTCTTTCCTTAAATTTGCATTCTAAAAAGCTAAAGGCACTGATTTTTCAAGTGTTAAAAACCTCCAGCTAATACAGACTTCTAGATTATTCATGCACCTGAAGAAAAGCAGGCTTTGTCTTATGGTTCAGTATACAGACACCCTTCAAATGACAGATTTTTCAAAAGAACTGTCCAGACTATGTTGAGATTTCTTCAAAATTACATTTTTTGCAATGAATGGGATACAAGTTTGGATTTTTAAAATGTTTTTTATATGATATTCAACTACAGCTGCTGAGCCTTTAAATGTCATTTGTCTGTGTTTTGGTCATACACTGTGCTGAACAATTGCTCCCAAGGGCCCAAAGGTGACCTCAGGTGTTAATTTCCTGGCTTTCTACCCTGTCCAGCTACTGCAATCTTTCTGAGTGAATGGGGTGTGCCAGGGGTTGATATTTTGGTTCCGTATACTTACAAGGTCCCCCTGCATCCATGTGGTCCATATATTCCTCAAAACCACATGTGCCCCATGCTGTCACATCAGTTTGCTGTACGGCCCTGTTGTTATACACCTGGACTCTGTAAGTGGCATAAAGAATTTATAAATAACTCATAATTGTATGAGTGCTCCCATATGGTATCCAGTCTCCTACTGCAAGCAGATAGTAAGGAAAAATTTCCAAAGAGCATCATCACATTTTTATCAGGTTCTGGAAGTAGAAACTGCACAGATATTGCTGCCGACCTGCCTTCTACTCTCACAGAGAATACACCAAACGTCAATGAAGCCATGGCTTCACAGGTTAAGGAGGTGAAATTCTTCTCAAGCAAGGCTGGTAAAAAAGCTCTGGCTTGAAGACAGGATGACTCAAGAAGCCCTCATCACAGGAGCCCCTCACCATGTATCAACAAGTATAATTGACATATATTATAGAGAAGTTGAAGTATGTATAGAAGACTACTCAAAAAGCCAAGCACTCTACAGAAGAAATTATTTCACTTCATTTCTATCATTGCATAAGCAACTAGAAAATTTGTCCAAAGGTCATGAAAACAATCTTCAGAAGGTCTGAAATGCTTCCAGATTACATTTTAAAAAAAAATTAAATACAATGTATTGGATATTCAAATTAATTTTCAAGGGAGATTTAAAGCATTTAAATGAACATGAGATATGGTTTGTTTAAAGCAGAGTAAAAGAGGTGTTTCAAGTTAAAAAATATACAAATCTTAAAAAAATAGAAATGTGTCAAAACAGGAAAAGGGGTGGAGCATTAATTCTGATGAGTTAAAAATAGAATTTTAATGTCATATGTCAGAAGTAACAGTCCAGAAGTAAGAAACCTGCCAGACAGTCTATGAGGCCAATAGATGATTGAGATGTAAGAGGAACATGGGCCATTTTCACAGGTGAAAATCTATTCCCTTTCAATATCCAAGCAGCTTTTGACACGGTTCCTTATTGAAGATTCTTAGAAGTAATTACATTGTCATGGGATTGTATAGATTAAGAGTTAATTGAAAGATCTGGAAAACAGAACAAAAATAGTTGGTCAAAGGAAAAGGTTATCAGCACAGACCTCAGAGAGCTTCCTGTGGTATGGCCTGTGCTGCATGACAATAATAAATGTACAGGAGAAATGCATGGTTACAAAGTTCTCTTAAAGTCAGTCACTCTTATAGTCACATCATTTCTGAACTGGCAGGCATCAAACAGTTGTGTCACATCATGAATCAGAGTGCCATGGGCAATGTGTCCAGCACTGCAGATGGTGTGTCCCATTGGCTTCTCTTCTGAGAATTAGTAGCCAGTTTTTCAATATATTTGCCATATAGTTTCCTGGCATAAGCAAACAAAAGTTATCTTTAAACTTGAATTTTCCATCTGACTAAATGAATCTGTACAAAAACCTGTGCTCTCTACAGTATTTCTTGCTTATAATGCTTACAGTACCTTGTATGATCAAATTTACATTTGTGGAGTTAGTCTTTTCATGAATAGGAATAATTGTCTGTAACCTTACAGTTCCTGACATAGAAGGTTCTTCAAAATCTGGATGCATGCTTTGTGTCCTGCGTCCAAACTTAAATATGATGTAGGTCAGGTCTCAACCTGTGAGTTAATCAGCCAGTATAAGCAACCACGGGAGCAGTCAATGTTGGCTGGCATGCAGCCATTGCAAACAGTCAGAAAAATCATTTCTGAAATTTGCTCTCAGACACAAGCCAGTTTCTTCCCACCAATACTTATTGGAATCAGATGTGACTTTAGCATGAAAAACATACTTTGCAGGTTAATTAAAAATAATTCCTGCGGTTTAGAAAACAGTGTTTTAATTTCTTCCCGTTGGATTTTCCTTACATACTGCTACTACATAAAAATACAACTTTCAATATGGAGCAAAACAGCCATTGAGCATGTAGATTTTCTTATAAGGATTTCAGAAAAAGCAATGAAAAGAAGCAAGTTCCTATGACTTAATCTCAAAATTTTACCCAAAGGGTTAACTAACTGTCTTTCAACACTGACTTCCTTCTTTTTCACTATGGACAGTTTATTTTCAGATGTAGTGAAGATGGTGAAACAAATGTATACAAAAGAGAATTCTGAAGCTTTAGTGTGCCATTTTGTTACTTAAATTAAGTAAACTTCTAATAAATTATTGTCAAGTTCAAAAAGAATTGCATTTATTCCTTTGTGACCTTTTGTCAAACTGTGTATAATTCTGCTTCCTGTACAAGAGCCACCTGCACAGATAAGCCTTTTTGCATGTCTATATTAATTTGGAACAAAATAATTCAAACGGGTTTTTGAAGCATAGTTCTAGCTTTTCTGGGTTTTGGTGCTTTCATTGCTAAATTTTAAAATAATTTTCTAAAAAAAATATTAGAGTTTCTAGACTTTATTGTTGCTCTGAGTCATTAGTTGCATTTTTAAAAGCAGGCATATTTATAAATTGGATATAGTACAATTATCAAAAAAAAAGATTATACTCCCAATAAAAAGGAAAAAAGGCAAACCAAAGAATGCAGATGGGCAACAAAAAGATGAATGACCATATATCATGGTTACTATTATTAATTACTGTGATGTTTGTAACCTTCATCATAGTAGGAAGCGCAGAAAAGTTTGCAGTGATGTGTATTGAGTGGGCTGACACAATTTTATCTGACGATCTGAGAGACCTACATATTTTTTCATGACCCACAATATTAAGAGTGATTTAAACACTGAGGAGACAAATCCAATGATATTATCTATATGAGCTGGACCTCCTCAAAAACACTCAGGATTCTGACCTGAAGAATCAAGTGCATTTTGATACATTTTTCTCTCTTTACTGCATCCAATTCCAGAGACAGCATAATAGTGTAGTGTGAATATTGTGTGAAGAGATATCAGATTCTAATGGGAAATTCAATATCTAAAATTTTACACTCTAATGCACTTCAGCATTAAAATGTGTTATGATATCATATAGGCTTATAACTTAAAAGCAAGAATTCCTCTAGGACTTTTTCATGAGAACCTGTAGGTTTTCGGTTTTTTATTGACCTTTTTAGATGCTTATGAATAAGCATATTTTGGCCAGAAAAAGAAACTGCTGAAAGATTTTATAGTTTAATCATTCAGAAAACTCTAAAAATTAGAATATGATGATATATAACTTTTAAGATCAATCTTTAAGTCCAGAGCTCTTCATCAAAGTATGTAGGAAATGAAGCAAGGAGGGGCAGAAAACATAACGGCTGAGAAAAAACTGCTTCACAAAGTGAGAAGAAAGAAGGGAATGCACAGCCATTGGAAGCAAGGGCATGTGGCCTGGAAGACCACACAGATACAGTTAGGATATGTACGGATGGGATCCGGAAAGCTGAGACACAGATTTAATGGGACATTGCAAGGCATGTGAACAATAACAAGCAGCAATCCTATAAATACACAGGCTAGAAAATAAAGTTGTGTAAACCTTCCCTCAGCCCTCAATCCTGATAAATGGGAAGGAAGGACAGGTGACAGCAGAGACAGAAAGGCTGATGTACTGAAGAAGTCCTTCACCTCAATCCTCACTGACAGTGTCGACACAAGGCAGACCTGTTAGAGAGGGTCTAGGTGAAGCCACAAAGATCAGAAGGATGGAACATCTCTCCTGTGTAGACAGACTGAGAAAATGGTTCAGCCTGGAGATGAAATGGCTCCGGAGAGATGCCATTACAGTACAGCCTTACAGTACCTAAAAGGGGGCTTATAAGGAAGGCAGAAAGCAACATTTTACAGAAGCAAGCAGTTATATGATAAGGAGGTTTGGTTTTAGACTAAATGAGAGGAGATTTAGATGAGATGTTACAAAGAAATTTTTTACTCAGCGGGTGATGAGGCACTGGAACAGTTGTCCCAAGAAAATGTGAATACCCCACCCCTGGGAGTTCAGGGCCAGTCTGAAATGGGCCCTGCTCAACCTAATCTTAGTGGGTGGCATCATTACCCATGGCAGGACATTGGAATTAGATGATCTTTAAAGTCCCTTCCAACACAAACTATCTTTTGATTCTGTGATTCTACAGAATGTTGGAAAGTTCCCACAAAAAATGTAAACAAGATTGGTTAAAAATGAGAGGGCAGTCATAAATATAACTGTTACTTGTGGGAAACAAACAAAAAAAAAGTTGTAATTAGGTAATTAGGTTTCTCAGTACAAAGAAACTCAAACCAAACAAGACATTTGTTTGAGACCCAGAATATAAATCACAATGAGAAATTTTCAGGAAAATCCTTGATATTCACTTTGATAGAAATATTAGACCAATGCATTTTACATGCTGCTGGATTTAACTGCTGGAAATGTTATTTCATAGTCACTAAAAATTATGCTGCCAGTTCACATTATGTTGGTTGTACGAGTATCATGCTGTCCATAGGGCACACACGTAAAGCCCCATAGCCCAAAGAATGCACAGTGTAAAGCTCTACCCTGGAGTATAAATACACTGGTCCCTACAAATAGATGACCTCTCCCCTAAGACTTTGATTAAAGGATGCAAATAATGTGAATTGTTGCAATCAAATGAGGCATAAATAAATAAATTTTTATTTAATAATTATGGTTTTTCACGTTGGACTGTTTTGTCTAAATAGCCAACATGTATAAGAATGTAAAAAAAATTAGTCCCAAAAAATGATGTTGTAGTAAGAAACTTTGTGCTCTTGTCCCATTTTCCAGTTGGAAGAAAAAACAAAAGGTAATTTTTTTTCATAATTCTCAGAGTAAGAAAAGGAGGGAATTTTTAAAATGGAATCGATTACATGCAGTTGAAAATACTGAAAAATTATACTCAAAACTTCCTACAACACCTTTTAAGATTTCAGGGGGATACTTCAGTGCAGTTGCAAGAGGATGAAGAATGAGAATCTTGATGAAGCCTCTTGTTATCTTTATGTGTCAAGCAGCTCATTTTTTAGTTCCCAAATACAGCTTCAAAAAGGTCGTCCCTGTCAAAGGCCTGTATTTATGCTTTATTTGTTGCAATATCATTTAATAGCCTACTATTCATCATTTCCTTCTTCATAACTTTCTGAAGTGTCTTCCAACTCTCTAACTCCATGCAAGGTTTGAAAGACAAGATAAAATGCATTCACAGGCTGTTGGGTAGGTGGGACCACCATCCACCCAGTCAAATAGCACCCAGCAGTTTACAGTGATTATCATTAGTCAGGAATTAACCTTTCATGGTAGTGTATTGCTCATGGTACTTGCCATAACACATTCTGGCACCGCGCCATTCCAAGGGGCACCTGCTTTTGGCACAGCAAGGAAAGCAGCACTTTTTCAAAAGGAAAAAAGGCTGTGGGATAAAATTTTAGCTGTCCTTTTGGAAAATGACAGGTCTCATAAAAGTACTTGTGAAACAACTCATAATTCTTTGTTGGTCTTTGACTGAAGTGCCTTTTGGCCAATGTCATCCAGCATTTTTGCCGTAAATATGGTGTTACCTTACAACCAGATTAGGTATTCCTTTGATAATTTTGCTGGTGGCACAGATTCTGCCTGTGTTTTTGTCAAGGAATATGTAGAAGAGACAATAAGAAATGCAGGAAAAAAAAATTAAAATAAAACCACCCATAAATATAATCTTCTGAATTTAAAACATAATGAACATGACTGTTGCTGGTTTCAACTTATTTAGTTGATCCTGTTTAATGCTGATGTCCCTAAATGATAACTAAACTGTTACCTGTCTCATTTAAAGTGATTTTTTCCTAAATTTGTTTGATTCTATACATTAATTTCTCTAAGTATTTAATAAACTGCCTGCTGTGATACTGATTGTCTTAAACACTACAGATTTTCAATAAAAAATGAAAAAAAATTGCTACAGAATTTTTAAATATATTGAAAACATTATCTCTGAATATATAGGATTATTGCAGTATTGGACCAAAGAAGAAAATTCTATTAAAGTACTAATTCAATTTAAGTACTAAGAAATTTTAAGATCAGCACTGGGCTCATCTCTACAGGATTGTACTGGACACTGAAAAGCTGAATATTTTCCTGAGATACATCTTTAATATTTCAGTTTTCTGGATGTTCTCCAAGAAATTGCCATCTTTTTAGGACAAATCAGCTTTCCTCCTGGCTGCAGAATACCCCTTTTTTTCTTGTGAAGGGTCTGTTTATAACTATGGGTTAAACATTTCACAATTAATTAATGGGGGTTTTATGCTGTTGTGCATACACTAGATATTTTACTCATACTTCCTTGGAAACTTTGTGTGGAAATATCCTCTTCCAAGCCAGTAACCAAATCTTGATTCCTTCAACAACATTACATAAAATAAGTATCCATCTCAAGAACCTGTGGTTAAATTAGAAGGATAATGAGTCTTGATTTAAAACTAGATCAAACATAGATTTTAAATACCTGAAAGTTCATGCTGCAATACCTAACATTTAGGTACAGTTAAATATCTTTAAATAACTCATTAAATTGAGACTAGGCAGCTGAATGCTTGTTACTTTTGCTACATGTCTCTTCCAAGCATGCTACCTAAACAATAGGTTTATTTCAGCAAAAATAAGTGTATTTATTATATTTGGAGAAGGTTCAGATATCAATGAAGTGTAGAATACTTAAGACACAGATAAGAATCTGCCTGGAGCAATCTGTGCCTGGTAGTAGATCCACTTGCATTTAGAGGTGATGTCTGCATCTCTTCCTGCCTTGATCTATATCCCAGAGACCTGCCTGATAGAGGACAATAGCATTTCCTTCTAAGAAATTAGTAGGGTTCTTGGTCTTCTAAGGCAGAGACACTGTACTCAGGCATGATGAGTATTTGCCACAGAACCAACATGCTGCCTGCCAATGCCTCTCTGTCATCTACACGTTACCACAGTTATTGTACCACGTGAGCTGACTAACTGATGTTCATGTGGCTCTCATGAGCCCACTACTTGAGCTTGTGCAGATCCCTTTGGACAGCACCCCACTCTTCACGTGTAAAATATTGTAATTTGTATTGAAAAATTGCGAGCGTAAATCTGGAAAATGTTAGTTCTAAGATTAAAAATAAGTGTGACATGGTAGAAGTAATGTAGCAAGGAAAGGAATGTATAATTTCTCCATTTATTTTCCTTCCACTTATTGCCAAATTGCTAATTTTATGATGAAGAGCTATTCATAGAAAATATTTTTCATTAATAAAAGGCTTGGTGATCATCAGTAATAAACAATTTCTTTCCTTGTGAAAGGTGAGTGCAGTGAAAAGTCATCACTGAATATGTTTGTGTAGTTTTGTCATCCATGAGTTTCTGTCTCACCTGGTCCTTTAAGTTCAATGGAGAAAAACAAATGCAAAATAAGTACATCAGACAAAAAATATGTTGGTTGTACTTATTTCACATATACCAGAGTTTCTACTTCCTTCTAAAAACATGCTCCCTAGCTCACAGAATCATAGAATTAGCTGAATTAGAACAAACCCATGAATATTATCATAGTCCAACTCTTGGCCCTGCACAAGACTTCCCAAGAGTCACACCATGCGCCTGAGAGGGTTATCCAAATGCTGCTTGAACTCTGTCAGGCTTAATGCTGTCCCCTTTCCCTGTGGAATCTGTACCAGCCCATCCACCCTTTGGGTGCAGAACCTTTTCATGATATCCAGCCTACATCTCTCCAAACTCAGCTCCAAGCCATTTCCTTGAGTCATTTCACTAGTCACAAGGGTGAAATCAGTACCTGCCTCTCCTCTTCCTAACACAAGGAAGTTGGAGACTTCAGTGAAGTCGCCCCTCAGACTCCTCTTCTCCAGGCTGAACAGACCCTAGTGCTGTCAGCTGCTTCTCATACAGCTTCCCTTTCATCATCCTCGTGCCATCCTTTGGACAGTAATTGCTCCTGTGGCACCCAAAACTGCCCCCAGCACTCGAGGTGAGGCCACCCCAGTGCAGAGCAGAGTTGTGGACGCCTGTGGGCCCGCTAGGGAATTTCCTGGGCCTTGGAACAATGTCCTCTAGACCTTAACCTCTCCTATGGACCCCTTGTTTAACTGATAGGCTGTCAGTCAACCCCAGTGCCACACCCCTCATTGGCCATTACTTCCCCTAATATGACCTTATAAGGTCAGGTTTCTAGCAGTTTCTCTGTTCTTTGTAACCCCATTGGTTTGTACCCCTGTCTCTTTACCCTCATGTTTCCCTACTGGCTACAGCCTTCATGTTTCCCTACTCCCTACAGCCTTCTCCCACCCACACCTCTCAGTGATTGGTTGTCACTGTTAGCTCCACCCCCTTCTACCCACATATAAGCCTGGGCACCGCCATTGGTACTTTTTGCCTCTGGACCCCTTCAGTGTGGCTGCAATAAACTCCCCTGGATTTCTACACAAAGGCCCTTCCCGCCCTGTGTCATCAGAAAGTTACCTGTGGGGCGTGTGTGTGTGTGCGTGATTGCCGTGCGTCTGCCCCAGCGCCTTCCTCTAGGAGACGCTTTTGGGAATTGCACCAAGTCACCACATACCACACTGTAACACAGAGGGGACAATCCCCTCCCTTGCCAGGCTGGCCCTGCTGTCCCTGATGCCCCCAGGACACGCTTGGCCCTCCTGGCTGCCAGGGCACTGCTGGCTCATGTTCAACTTGCCATGGAGCAGGAGCCCAGGGCCCTTTCCATGGCACTGCTCTCCAGCCTCTCATTCCCCAGCCTATACATTCAACCAGCATTGTCCCATCCCAGGTACAGAATCTGGCACTTGGTCTTGCTAAACCACATGCAGGTGGTGATTGTCCACCTCTTTGATTTGTTGATGTCTCTTGGAAGGACCTCTCTGTCCTTGAGGGACATGACAGCTCAGAGTCCACACAGAGTCCATACACTATGCACAGGATATAACTCCATGAAAGCCAGTTTGACTGTAACCACCAGTCAATACTTTCAGGCCACATTAACTTGCACTCCAGCAGTTGCATTCAGGCTAAGATTTCCTTGACATTTGATGGTACTCTGTGAATACAAAATGCTCAAATTAGGCTATATCATAACTGTGGCTTTATTATTCTCCAGTTGTTAACAGCTAGTTCATTTTTCCCAGGATTTTTCAAGGGACACAAGCTAAGTTGATAGTTCCATTTTTCTCATCTGTTACTCTCTAGTGTGCTTCTTTTTGCAATTCTTCCAATGCTGGTTGTGTTTTATGAGCTCTCAAAGGTATCTGCTAAGAGAATGAGATTGTTTCAGACAGTCTTTCAATTAACCTAGGATATTTCTAAGAAACACTTTCTTCTGTGCTTTTTTTCCTTCATATTCAGAAAATTTACTCTCAGAATTTGTCTAAATTAAGGGGATAAGAAAAGTATGCTGGTTGAAGCACAAGCAACTCCTGATACCACCTTGGAAATTCTGAGTATTACCAAATGCAGATATAGACTGTTGTGGTTGTTAATTAAAACTTTTTTTTATTATTATTGTTAAACAGTGTCATTGCTGTGATTCATTAATGGGGTAACAGTGTTAAACCAACAAATTATCTTTTGCTTTGCCAACCTCTTCCAAAGGACTTACCGGAAGTCAGTCAGCTAGTGGCTTGTACACAGGTAATTAGCAGCATCCAAAATCCATATTTGAATTTTTAAAAGACTCTGAGATAGCTCTTGGCAGGCATGTTTTCACAGATCCATTGCAATTCCAGTGAAAAACAGTAAAACCGCACCTGACTTATGGACTTTAAATGAAAGTATTTGTTTAATTTCAGTTAAATTTTATGGCTTTTAAAATTCTTTCCCTGCAGAAATGGTGGCACATTAATCTGTCCATTTTCAAAGCCCTGTAAGGTACTCATTGATATTCCCAGGCTTCTGACTCAGAGTGGCAATAAAAAGCATGTCTAATTTATCCCAGGGTAAAGAATTTTGCTTAAGGCAGATTTGGTCACTCATACGTAGTCTGTCTGCAACAATGTTTAATTTACATAAAGGTCCCCAGGAGAGTTATCTATATTTACCTCTTTTACTTCAAAATATAAGATAAACATGAGCATAATATCTTTTGGCCAATGTATGGGCTAAAATATGACTTCCATTACAGTCCTATAAATCAAATGCAATTAAAAGATATTTTACCAGGACATACAAAAAATATTTAGTGATAAACAGAGTGTATCTATCAAAAATACCAAAAGAAAATGCTATCCAAAAAGTAGCAGCATATAGACCACTTCAACATAGACCACTTCATAGTGACACAGGGGCTGACTTGTCAGCCAGGTGCCAGCAAAAGCATATTTTTCCTATGAGGTCTGAAAGTTTTTCCCTTGGACAGTATGTGCATTAGTATACACCTGTATCACTGCCCAGGAACCATTTTTGACATTTTAAAATAAACGTGTTTATAAAAATTGAAATGTATTTTTAAAAATATATTTCTCAGTGTTTTTGGAATGGTGTAAACAGGATAGATGAATAAATGGTCAGTTGTTGCCGCTTGTTGAAGCTCTACACTAACATGAGAAGGAATTATTTTTTTAAGTTGAATCTCAGAAAGACTTTTGAGTATATAAGTAGTATTATAGCAGAATAATAAATTTACAGAAAATCTAGGCTTTTTAGAAGTTCTCAAGGAAGTTAATAGAAAACGGCCCAGAATACTGACATATTCTGCAGGCAGTGAATCTTCAAAATGAAGGAAAAAAGACAGGGGAGGAAAATCACCAAAAAAATTCGTTAGAGAACAAGAAAAACAGAATCCAAAATTCAGCAGTAACAATCTATACTTTGATGCACAAAAGCATCTTTTTGAAATCTCCTCACTTATGAATGAAAATCCAGAACATTTAGACTTACTCAGTGAAAGGTAAGTTCTATGTATGGCATTGTGTACATTGCAAATGAAAGTCACTTGTAAATTATCCTCCCATGCTTCTGGGAGACTTAACCTCAACTTTATGGACAAAACTTCAAAGAAAAATTATTCGTGAAAGGTCTAATACACTTGCAAAACTACCAAATTTTAAAGTCTTATCAATTTTATGGTAATTAGATAATTACAGGAAACCCAGCTTTCTTTCTTATCCAAAATCAGACTCGAAAGCCTCTGCAGGACTTTGTGAATAAGTCAAATGTTTTGGGAGGTTACCAGTTACTTAATTATTTTGATCCAATTTTTCCTGTGATATACGCACTCATTTTCTTAAAAGATGGAAAAAAAAAAAAAAAAAAGTTGTGACAAAGATTTCTTGAGCATAGAATACAAGAATTGTAATTAAAAAAAATTAAAAGTGCCTTTTTATTTCTTTCCTCTCTCCTTTATCTTTGTAGCTCTTTTATAGTGACTTTGTGCACATTTCTTTGTGCATATTTCTCTGTTTGCTGCATTCCTTTTGGTGGTATGAACCCATGACTTTGTTCTATTCCTGTTTTATTTTAAACCCCATGGAGAGTTATCTAGTCATAGTATTCTCAAAAAATTAAAGTAGCCAACATTTAAAAACAGGCTTTAAAAATCCAGTCTAAATATTGAAATACTGTTTCAGAGCCAGAACTGACAAATGGCTTTTCCCAATGGAGGCTTGTAAATATCAAAAGATTCAGCTTCCACTGAAAAACATGATATGTGTAAAATTAGCCAAGTTACTTCAGTTGCTAGCAATCTAAGCAGTAGTAAAGGTTATGTTTAGTGTGGAGATAGTCTTACAGTTTTAGATAGAGAATATTTTAAAGGCATTTTTAGCATATGTATGAATGCCTATATATTTTTGCAATCCTTGCACATGTATCCACACAGACATAAACATGAAAAAATCATGCAAAAGGTATTACTTTCCAGTTTGTATAGTGGATTTATAGAAGGATTGTGGAATCATAGATCCTGGAATCATTTCTTTGGGAAAGACCTCCAAGATCAAATCTAACAGACAACTCAGCATTGCCAAGTCTGTCACTAAACTGTCTCACAATGTCACAGCTACATGTCTTATAAATACCTCCAGGCTTATCACTAGTGAGTCTGGTTTGATCCCTTTTCTCCTTCAAATCAATGAACCTTGCTCAAAAATCCCTTTCCCCCTCTGAAACAGGTGTACCCTGTCTGTTGCCAGCAGACTTGGTGTCAAGTAAACTGACTCATGATCAAAGAACCCAAAATTTTGCCAGTGACACAAGTCTCAGAGGCAAGAACTGATTTACTGGGTCTCTGCTTCCTCCCTAATCATTCCCTGTGACTGGAAGTAGAACACTACTCCTCTTTAACCAGTGGTACCAAGCCCCTGAAGCCTCTCTTGGATTTCCCTTGGATTTTTTTTTACAACCTCATCCCTGTCTACTCAATTAAAAAAAAAAAAAAAATGAACAATAATCTGAGGGCTGAACCAGGGTAGGAACATATCTTTTCAGATCTTTAACCCAGGCCCCAGGGAGTCAGCACACTTCCTTAAGAAATGGATCCACTCAGGAGGGGGATTCCTATATAGGGATATATAAGTATAGGGCCTTCTGTCCCCTTGAGAAGGGAGTCTCCTGGCATTCTCAAAGTAATTTTTCCATTCTTTTTCCTATTGACTCATTTTTTTCTATACAGTAACTTGTCCTAAATTACCTCAAATTCCAGAGAAGGAAACTACTCTTTGAATAATTCTTGTTCTTGTTCTTGTTCTTGTTCTTGTTCTTGTTCTTGTTCTTGTTCTTGTTCTTGTTCTTCTCCTTCTCCTTCTCCTTCTCCTCCTCCTTCTCTTCTTCTTCACATCCAGGTTTTGGATGCTGTGTAATCTTTTGAAGGCAAGATGTTAAGCAAATTTTGTCATTTCCCAGTGATATCAGACTAGGATTTCTCAAAGGTCATTCAGACTCAGGAGTAGCATTATAAACATGAAGGTGAGGGATTCTAATAAACACATTATTGTTGGCCTTTAGAAACACATACTGGGCTGCTAATCCTTTTCTTTTGAGCTCCAAAGAAATGTGTAAGCAAATAAAAATCAAAATTAGAAATGTCTCAGTGTAATAACTCGTATTCTTTTTCTCATATTGTTCTGGGGTTTTGTTGGGTTTTTTTTTGTTTTGTTCTGGTTTTTTTGGTCTGCTTGATTACGTGTTTTATTCCACCCTGCATGCCTTGAAAAAAGTTTTATATTTGAAACTTTCACCAGTGTACAGTCAGGAGTGACAGGGAGGACTGGGACCGCTTTTGTATCTCTCTGTACAAGTGAGCATTCCACAGGGCCTAAGTGCCCTTTGGCTTCATCATCTGGATAGGACTAAAGAACATTTGCCATCTTTTTCATCTCATAACCTTCTATCTTCTGATTGAGCACACCCTAATTCACAACAGAAAAGGACTCTCTCTGAAGCAGCTCACGTAAGATATGACAGCTGCATACAGCAAAGTTTTTTGGGCAAATTTGTTTTTGACAGCCAGGGAGATCCAGCCACTGCACAAGTGACTGAGCAAAAAGCAGAGCCCTTAGCTTTCTGCATATGGTACCATTTATTTGGACACATTAAAGGACTGGGAGATGGAGCAATATAGTAGGAGAGTGAACAATTTCATGTTGGAACTGTGATCATCTGTTTCTTTTGATTATGAACCAAAGGCTTTTTAAGATCAATGATAGAAGAATTATAGACTCCTGAAAGGGCTTTTTCTGTCCCGGGTTCTCTGTTACTGAATAAGCATTTCAAAGAGTATTAGATTTATTTTGTTTCAGGTCAGAATAGCTTTTATATCTACAACAATTTTGGTGCTTTCATTGAGCTAAGGAGGGAAAAAGTGCATCTCCTGGTGAGCCACAGGAAGCAACATGAGTTAGGTAGGTTAGGAGTTTAAACATGAAGGAACGGCCCTAAAGACCGGTCCATGGAAGACTTCCTGTCTCCAAAATAAAATCTCATCCTCTGGAACTTGATTTAAACTTGATTACCAAGCTTTTATGTCTTCTGTTCCTTCTGACGACCTCCCATCTATGCTAAAGTGAAAGTGAGGGGAAGTCACACTGGAACAGTGTTTGAAGGGCAAGGCAATTTGAGGAATTTCATTTTCTCATTCACTTAAATTGAGGTTCTTTGGTTCACTGTTTCCCAATAACTACAGTTCCTGGGTTGCCATAAAGAGCATACTAGAGCACATCTCTGTCACAGAAGTGTCAAAAAAAGCACACTTACTTAATAATTAGATTTTGACTTCATTAGATTGATTGGTATTCGACAAAATATTTCCTGGCCTGTGACCACTGTAATCAGTACTTTTCCAAGTTATTTTTTCTACTCAAGATTCACCATCTTCACTCAGTTGTAAAACCCTACTTTTACAGTTTTAAAAAACAAGGTAAATTTTGCGAATCAGTGCCATTGCAATCCTATTACTGTCCAAGCATACTTTTTCCCAAGTGTTAAAGCATAGAGAATTGTACCTTCCACTTCCAGTGTGATGATCTGATATAAAAATATCTTCTCTCCTCGGTCCAGTTCCCCAGTTCCTCTTCAATCTCAAAGTAGATTTCAGAGAATTAAAATAACCACACCAAGAATTAATAACAAATTAATAAATTCCTGTTTTTGCTAACCCCAGCCTCTCTCTAGGAAATAATCTTTCTTTTAACATCTTTGTATAGCAAAAACATCTAACACTAAAATGTCCTCATTAGGGAGGAAGAAAGAAAATCTAAACTCTATGTATTGCAAGATAATAACTGGATTTTTTTTTTTTTTCATTTCAAGAGTATAGACCTAAATGTCATGTTCCTAAACCTTTTAAACAAGTGCTTGTTGTTGGGAGGAGGTTTCCAGATATTTCAGGTTCTTCATATATAAAGCAGATGATGGAGAAGGTGAATATGTGTGTGGAATATCTATGCAGACATATTCTCTGGGCAGGTACTATATCAGGTTAATGAGTGTGAGAGGGAAGTTTAACATCTCTCTGAATTCCTAAAAAATTCACGTCTGAAGCTTTTTTTACAACTTTTTATTTCTTTTAATGATGTTGTCTACAAATAAAACAAGATATACATTAATATAATCCTTCATTGAACAACAATTTAGCTATCCATGGATTATTCTGGATATAGGGGTGGGGAAGGAAAGTACTTTTTTTACTGATGTATAAGCAGAATAGTGATTTGTAAATTTTTTCCTCTATTAAAATTATAGGGGAGAAAATAGCTTGACAACTGATATTTACATGAAGTTCAACACTTCACTATAGTATGAGACTTAAGAAAGTTATTTGGACCTTCAAGAGAGATCAAAATGTACATGCCGTGAGGAGAAAAATTCTAGTTGAAAAATGGAGCTTAACATTATTCTGTACTATGTTCAAACTCAAAAGTGTGTTTTAGAAATGAGAAAAATATCTCTTTATAAAGGGAATTATTTCAATTTAGGAAATAACACATCTACTGGCTGATAAGTATCGTGCCCTAAAATACCAGTAAGTTTGTTAAATTTATATTCAACAGATATTCATGAATACCGAAGAGACTCAGCAAGTCTTTCAATGTTTTTGATAATGTATTCTCAGTGGAGTGTAGCCATTGTGCAATGAAAACTAATACAGGAGAAAAAAACCTACATCTGACAGTCTGAATAATATGCTTATTCACAGAAAGCATCTTTAAGATATCCTTCACAGATCATTAGCTTCATGGGATTAGGAATGAGCCTGCATAGATTTAGCGATGATCCCTCTCCTCAGGATATTGTAACAGGTATGAAACCCTTTCCAGGCCATATGGTGACAGAGGGCAGCAGTCTCTCCCAGGGGCCTTGTCAGACTTAGCCACAATCTATGTCAGGCACAGTTGGTGAAATCTGATTCTCACTTAGTTTAGTGAAACAGAAGTCCCCTTTAAGATAGTATCAAGAAGACAACGATCACACCAAATGACTTGCATTCTGTCAGTCTGCCACTTTTCTCACATAATCCCATATGTGATTATCACAACATATATATGCTTCACTTTCTTTCCTTCTAAAAATTATTCATATTTATGAACATAAATATATGTTCATATTGGTATCTATTATAAAATTTATCATCCTTTTCACAAGTAACTGCATCCATACATACAACAGCAGTACAACTAAGCAACTGGAAAACAAAATGCTAATATGATCCTGAATTATTTCTGTGTTTTGGCAGAAAGTCTAGTAAATACTGCTGTAATTTTTCCATCAGGAATTTGGATTATAATTGTAAAATTAATTTTAAATTCATTATGAGAATATACACATTCCATATATTCCACATGACATCCAGTCATATAAAAATACTATTTTATGATGCTTTTTAAAGCAAATAGAGTGGTTGAATCTATATGTCATAGCATTTTAAATAATTCACTTCAATAGATTATTTGTAAATTGTGGGGGGATTGGTGGGGCACAAGAGTCTTATTCAGTAGGATACTCATTTCTTTCCAGGAAAACTGGTGGTTTTATGCAGTACACAGACCTAGTCAAGTGAAGTGTTTAAGGCTGTGCTTTGTCTACTGCTTACAAGTCCAACACAAATTGACTTTCATAATCCCCATGCACTGCCCTGAGCTATTGTTCACATTCAGCATATAGAGCACAAGCCAATGCAGACAAAACTTTCTCTCACCAGTGGTTCACTCCACCATACTGACAGCAGCAACAAAATACAGAAAAGCATGATAAATACTTAAATCCAGCTAAAATTAATCAGGAGCTCAATTAGGCAGAAAGTAATTACTGAACCTGTAATTTGACTAGCACACAGCAGCAGATGTTCCTACTCTTGCATATAGTGCCATGGGACCTTTAATTAGCTGAAAATAACCTCGTATTTGGAATTCACTTCCCATCCTATTGGTCAATAATACTTTTAGTTTATTGAACTATGGGGCCCATGTGTTTTCCTCTGCTGCAAGATATTGGGAAAACTCTAGTGCTTGATGTTAAACATATTTTAGCTTCAGTTACCACATTTTTGCAGAATTAGGCTTACAGGAAGGATTTACTGTGGCACAGCTTTTATGAGTTATCAAAAGGCTGGACACAATATAGATCCTTTTGAAAAGCACATCATTCCTATTTTTATAAAACCACAGTTTTAGATGTCACTGTGGAGAGTGCACATCTTCCAGCCTATCCCCCATATTTTCTTGCAGAGGCAGAAATTCAGCAAAGACTCACAAAGAAACATCAGCTGCTAAATCACTGACTTTTTTTTTTTTTTTTTTTTTTTTAATGATAGTTTCCCAGGAAAATTTTCTCTTTGTGCACTGAAGAAACAACTTGCTATTTTTCTGTGTCCAACAAGGTCTCATATTGCAATGATGTAACTTAAAGCCTCAAATCAAACTAAATACCTTAAAATAAAATAAAACACTATTGAATGAGGATGGGTGGGGGATTTTCTCCTATTTACCTGACTTTCTCTAGAAAATAAAGTCCTGTGTTTACTAAATCATATTTCTGTTGCCATGGAAATTGTGGAGATTTTGCACCTTGGCATTTTGACTTCATTTCTGGATCAGATAGGAAAAGCAGATAGTACAGGACAAGTTGGGCTAAGAGGGTAACACAATGATTTAAACAAAAACACCTCTCATAATTAAACCAAGATGTCAAGGATATTCATGGCAAATACAGAAAAAAAAGTGAGCTGATTTTCAATGGAAATATGAAGCACTATAATATAAGAAGGTTTCTATTTCTATCTTAGGCTTTGAAATTATTATAAATTGAACAAAAGAAACACCCACTTTTTCTGATTAAAAGCTTATTAATATTACCTAATCATATTTTATTGTATTGACAGACCATGGAAGAGTTACCAAAGCAGGTTAAACCCATCTTTCAATGGATTAATACTCAGGCCAGTTTTAGCCCAACATAGTATTAATGCTTAAATTATTTTGTAGGGTGGAATTCTACTCTTAAGATCTACATCGGGAAACAAAGCAAATGTTAAATTTGTGTTAAGGTTTGATTTTTATTCAGCCATAATATAACCAAATAACATTGATTATCACAGTAATCTGTTGTTCTAATACTAAAACAGCATAAAAGAGAAATGCATTCAAAATCAGCAGCAGTTATTTAAATTAGAAAATAGGGAAACAGTTTCCATGTAATCTTTTTTATTCCTTCATTTAAAATAGATTTTGGCAAATGAAGATAACAAATTTCTTTTAAAAATAAGAATGTATGTATGCCATTTGCAGAGATCAAATGAAACTGTGATTATAAGTAAGGAGAAGATAATTTCAACTGGATTAATAAGTTGTGCTATGAAAGGGCTTCTATACAGTTGGTGTCTGAGTGGAAAAGACATTGAGCAGACCCCAGAGAATTATTGTATTGAGGTTTATTTCTCACACTGACTATATGCTCATTGGTGGACACACATTTCAATAGTGCTTTCCTACTTTTCTTGAGAGTTGGCTCAATTGACAAAGTACAGAAAATAAGAATCCTGTATTTTGTTCTTGAGCCAAGTCCCACACAGGGCAGAGAGAGGGAAGCTAGACATGTATGGTCAAAATGTGATACCTAAAGAAGACAAGGGGAATTGCAGATGACATTGGAACTTAGATTGTTTTATGAACCACGGTATGTGTGTTGTGTTACTCAAGAATCAGTGGCAGTATTCATCCTGGGACAGAATATCATGTTCTTTATTAGACTTTAGTATTTTTTTCATTACTGTCAAGCTGAGATATGTGGCATTGCTCACCATACCGCGTGGAAAGAGATTTCAGTTTTGTTGAAGTCTATGGTAGGTCCAGGGGAGTTATTTTGATCTTTATAAAGGGAAAAAAATGAAGACTATAAGAAATTGTTTTAAATATAAAGGAGAACACAAGCTACAGCATCAAATAAAGGAGTAAGATATCACCTACATTGAACTCATTTTCCATTTATCCACTGGATATGAAAAAGGGTATAATAGCTGCTTATTTAGTGGAGATCTACACCACATCCAAAAGAGGGAAGACCCTCCAGACTCACTGCCCTATAACAACATTGCAAAAAGGAAGTGTGTATTCTGGCTCACAATCTGAAATACATAAATCCATTTATTTTAAGATTATTTAATGTTATATTTAATGAATAAATCTGCATGGCAATACTTCTTGTCCAGTCCTGCTAGCCGCCTCTGTGCAATTAGATTGGATGTGATCTAAAAAGGTTATCTAGTCTAATGAAAGTAATATCCAATTAGAAACAGCAATAGATTAATTTCTTAAACTGATCTTTTTGAACAAAGTCTAGAAATAGAAGTTCCTCTAAAACCCTGGTGATTTTTTCCAGGAAGAACAAGCAGGAGAAAATTTTCAGGACTAGTCAGCATGGTTTTGCCAATCAGAAGTCATACTTGACCAATCAGACAAACTCCCATAATAAAATGACTGCCTTTGTGGATACAGAAAAGCAGTAGATTACTGAAGTGCCTTTTGACACTTGCTCACACCAGATCCTCATAGTCAAGCTGTTGATGTACAGGCTAGTTAAGCCAAGAGGGAGGTAGGTTGGAAACTGATAGAATGTCTGGGCTCAGAGATTGGTGATCAGCTTCTCAATGTCTAGCTGAAGGTCAATGACTCGTGGTGCAGCACAGGATTCAATACTGGTTCAGTTCTGATTAATATCTTCATTAATGATCTGGATGATGGAAGAGAATATATCCTGAGTCAGTGTACAGATGACATAAACTGGAAAAGAGTGGGTGATGCTCCAGAGGTTTGTGCTTCCAACCAGACATACCTTGGCACATGGAGAAATGGACTGCCAGAAACCAATTGTGGTTTAATGAAGAGAAGTGTGAAGTTCTGCACCAAGAGAGGAACAAACACAACTTGGAGGCCACCCTGCTGGAAAAGCATCTGGGCAGAAAATGACATGGAATTCCTGGTAGACATGAATGTGAACATGAGCAAGCAATATGCCTTTGCAGAATAGAGGGCCAATGGCTGGCCTGCATTAAGCAGAGTATTGTCACCAGATTGAGGAAGGTGATCTTTTTTCATTCCCAAAGTTGGAGAGACCACATCTGGAGTGCTGTGTCCTGTCCTTATCTCCTCAGTACAAGAGAGAGATGGAGCTACTGGAAAGAGTCTCAAAGGACCACAAAGATGATTAAAAGGCTAGAACACTCCTACAAGAGGCAAGACTAAGAGATCTGAGACTATTCAGCCTGAAGAGCAAGAGCTTCAGGGAGATCTTACCACTGTGTATAAGTTCTCAAAGAAAGAGTGAAAAGAAGGAGCCAGGCTCTTTTCAGTGGTGTGCTGTAATCAGACATGCAGCACTGGGCATAACCTGAAACACAGAGGTTCCCTCTGAACATCAGGAGACACTTTTTAACTTTTATGCTGGACAAGCACTATAACACGTATTTCAGAGAGGTTGTGGAGTCTCCAGCCTTGGAGATATTAAAAAATCATTCAAACTCAATCCTGAATAATATTATACAGGGACGAGACTCCGCAAAACAGGAAGTTTGGATCAGGTAACCTCCAGAGGTCCCTTTCAAACTCACCCATTCTGTGATTCTGTGAAACCCAGACATTCTGTATGTCATATAGTCCAGCTCCTCAATTATTTTGGTGTCTCTTCTCTGGACTCACTCCACTGTGTCAGTACCCTTGTACTGGGGAACCCAAATCTGGACAGATGGCAGCACTTAGAAGAAGTAATAAATCAAGGTGAAGAATCACTTCTCTCAACATAAACAGTATGTTCTTGCCAACAAAGACTGAGCGTGTTTGCCAAAGGCATCTTCCTGGAAATTTGATTGTTTCCTCCTCCATTCTATGTGAACACAAAATAGATGGTCAAAGAAATTTTATGTTACTGTACAGAAATTAAAGTTCTCAAATATCAAGGCCTTAATTATCCTTATGCAACACATAAAAATAATTTGGAATGGTCAATTTTGAAATATAACATGAAAATTTATTTTATCAGGAAAAGACGATCTCTCAACATCTGATTTTGTCAAGGTCTTTTTAAGAATTCTATTTTTAACCCTCGTTCGTGTAATTAATTTCTTTTTGTCTACATAAATATAAATAAAAATGAGGTCAAATTATACTGGCAAAATAAGCCTGTCTTTCATGGCATGATTTCCAGTTTTCAGAAGTCTGGTGTTTCTGTTACAAGTGAAAGAGGGAAGGTCATCCCTGACCTTACTGCAGAAATAAACTTATCAGTGGGAGCCCATCTGGTCCTCTCTTGATAACATTTACCACTCCACTACAGAGCCTGCAAAAGTGTTACCACCTCCGCACTGTCCTTTTCCTTCAAAGAACCCTGAAAGCAGAAAATGAGCACAAGTGCAGCCTAAGCTGCTGATGATTTGTCCTCTTCAGCACTCATGAAAGGGTTTTGTTTTGTAAGGTGCTCCACCCCCCTTCATCCTTATTCCTGTGCACAGGAAAAACTGCAGGAGGACCACCTTACACCCACACTGGCTGATTAAAACAGATACATGAAGCAATCCAGCACCAGAGAAGCCAGGACATGGAGAAAATATACTGTAGACCAAGTGTACATGTGTTCTACCTCAAATATCATAGTTAAGCTTTCTCTAGCAGCCACTAATAAGCATTTAAGTAATCACTTAATGCTGACGGGCAGCAGATGTTATCCTTTAAATAAGAACTTTC
The DNA here is from genome assembly GCA_013397195.1 of Hylia prasina. Taxonomy (NCBI): domain Eukaryota; kingdom Metazoa; phylum Chordata; class Aves; order Passeriformes; family Sylviidae; genus Hylia; species Hylia prasina. The sequence continues at coordinate 132,764 of VYXD01007383.1, forward strand.
TTTTAACAGCAAGATTTCCTCCAAAAGAGTTGAGATAACATCAGAGACCATACAAATTATTTTCAGCATGTTGCTGCAGCATATCACCAGAATTACATTTAAATCATTTGTGCAGCCACAAAGAAGTAGCAGTTTGTCATATGTTACTATCCAAACTGAAGCAATTAAACTGTCAAGCATTCTTGCCCATCCAAATTTACAATTCATCTATCATTAAAAAGATACAATCATCCAAAAGCCATTTAATGGAGTTATTCCTTCTTGATTTGTGAACTTGGATTATGTCTTATGAGATGTTCATAGCAAATAAACAGTGAGGATTTCATTCACAAACATCAGGCCGCACTATCATTTTTCATAAAATTATTTTCTTACATGTCAAGCATAAGAATAGTCTGACTGTAGTATTGAAATCTCTCCTTTCTGCTTTTTTTCTAACAAATGGAATCAAATCACCTGTGTGATTTTGTGAAAAATCTCACAACATAAATCTTTTTACCTCTTTTGGATTATATAAAACAAATAAAAATTTACAGGTCCAACCTTGATATTGTGGACCTGACATTTGTGAACCTTATTTAATAGTGCTAAATCAAGTTGTATTTTTCAAAGCATCTGTATATAAACAGTTACATATATGAAAAAAAAATCATCACAGTTGTTCCCAATTCAATAAAAATACATATACTGAGAAAGGCTGTAAATATATGGCTCATATTGAACAATTCAACTGTCTCCACTCACTAGGTCTGACAAATGATTTATTTTGTGGATCCATAGTAGATATGCCCTCATCTGATTCTTATAATACTGCTTAAGTCTCTTGAGTTTGTGAAATATCATTTAGGTCAATTAGATGAAGTGGAATCAAAAGAAGTGTTCAGTAGCTGAGACAAGATACACTGAATAAATGTACCCATAGATTGCAAAAAGAAAAAAAGATAAAGAAAGAAAAAAGAAGAAGACGACAAAATAGACTGTTTCATTCTAGACAATAAATCCTTGCTGCTCACCTGGATCCTCAATTTTGGTCCTTAACTCAGAAACTGATTAGGGGAATATGATAATTCAGGAAATTAAACAACACATGCAGACTAGATTCACAGCAGGCATTTTTTCCAATACAGCAACTGGCACAGCTGGTCTCCAAGTGCAAGTAGTGGCACAGCACTAGGTCCTCCACTTCAAAATCACTCCCCAGTATATCAGGCATTTCATGCACTCCAGTCATGAAAAGAAAAAACAACCAACAAAAAACAGAATGTTGCACACAATGTACTTTTTTTCAGTTGTCTGTTCAAGTGAATGAGAAATTGCTGAAAAAGACATGTCAAGGATAATGCATTTTACAAGTTGCCCAAAAGAGGTAGGCACAGTATATTCTGACCAACGTGACTTATAGTTTGAACCTTGAATGCTTAAAAGTTATTCAAAAAGTATAAAATGAGTTATTTTATAGTGAGGATAAATGGGTTAATGCAGAAGAGTGGCTGTATGGGCATTTATACCAAGTTTAGCTTCTGTCTAATGTCATCAATGACAGGTAAGTCAGTGTAGTTCAAAAGGCTCTTTGTGTAAATAACAAAAACATGTGTCTTCTCCCAATGACATGGCACTTTTCAAATTTATTTTACATTCCAAAACTTGTACAGCATCACAGCCAGTTCCAGAAGATGGAGATGTTATGAATAATTCTGTGCAGAAATGTTTACATAAACTTTGCTGTGGTGTACAGATGAAGGCAATGACAAGTTTTACTTCTGTAGATATATAACTTACCTGAAAACCTCTCACAGAATCAAATGCAACAATTTTTTGCATCACTTTTCTAAGGGCATCAGAATAGCTAATAATCTTAAGAGATACTTCAGTTAGATGGAAAGTCTAATGTTTTCTAAAAGAAAATTTTAAAATTTGCATATTGGGTCTCCTGATTCTTCAGAAAGATAAGGTGAATAGTGAAATATTCTGTATTGGATTTCCTCTTTCTCTACACATTTAAATTTAATTTCATATTTGAAGAACATAGTCATACTATGTCTGGAATATCAGCACATCTCTATGAAATATAGAAATGTACAAAATCTATTATCACCTTCATTTGTCTTGGCTTTGGCAATGGAGCAGCAAAATTTATGAATGATTTATCATTATGAATGATTTTTGGACCTCCTTCACTTTAGAAATCCCATTTCTTATTGAATTGTGTTACTTTGTTTAAAAATCTTTCTTGTTCTAAGGCTATAATTCAGAAAGCAGCATTTCTTTTCCTACAAAATATTTGTTAGGTGCTTAGGACAAACCAAAGTGCTACTTTGCCATTACATGTAATAATAACTATGCATAGTAATAAATGAGCACTCAGAGCTTAACTCTTTCTGTGGCTGTTGTATATAAATGAAAACTAGTATAACAGCACTCAAAAATACAATATTTTCTTTTCTCTAAATGTGAAGTATGCTTTGGAGAATGTCTATAGAGGATATGGGCATTCAGTACTCTCAGTGTCTTTTGAGCTGAGCTGTATGAATTGAGCTGAAAGTTATTTAGATCTTCCCACGAAAAATCACAGTTTAGGTACAGGTCACCAGGTCTGATGAAGGTCTTTGCTCTCTAGGGACATGGGGAAGGTGGTGACCACAGAGTAAGAGCAAAGCCACGTCTCTGAAAAAGAGTCGCAGGCTGGAGTTTGCCTCCCAAAAACAGAGGTGACAGACAGGTCTCACTGCAGGCACCATGTCATCATCTTTCTTCTTCACACACCATAGTAACAGAAACAGATGGAGAAATATCCAGAAATATGGGAAGCCACATGATGTCAGGTGCCAAATTGCTTGGATCACTGCAATTATGGGAAAACTTAAAAAACTCTAAACCACATGGGCAATTTTAAAATTAAAACAGAGAAGCAACTTATGAAATTAGATATTGTATTGGGTTATGGAAGCAAAAAATTGTATTCTATTTTCATCTGCTGAAAGCAGTTGGGGAAATGTTTTTTTCTTTATCTCTTGTTACTCTGGGGGGAGGGGGTGGATGCCTTTCTGATA
>VYXD01007384.1:3387-18957 GCA_013397195.1 Hylia prasina
TGGGGTTTGGGTTTTTTTTTTTTTTTTCAAATCCCAAAATAAATACGCAGCTGGAGCAGGTGAAAATCAGGGAGGAGCTCAAGACCTGGGAACGTTTTGTCTCAGTTTTCAGAGAAACTGCAGGATCGGGAATGGTTTGGTTTGGAAGGAATTGGAAGCTTTCCACGGGCAGGGACACCTTCCACTTCCCCAGATTGCTCCAAGCCCTGTCCAGCCTGGCCTTGGACACTTCCAGGGATCCNTGCCCCAGCTTCCCACCAGCACAGACAGGCTGGAGCAGCTGTGGGAGGATGGATGGAGAATCCCTGGAGTCCCTGTGCAGCTGGGGCATGGATGCAGAGAACCCCCAGACCCTCCTCCCCAGCGCTCTCTCTCCCCTGCAGCAGTAGAGCCCTAAAAAAAAAAATAAAGACTCTTCATTTAAAAAGAAAAAAATTAATATATTCTGCATAAATTTTTAAGAGAGGGTGAAGTCATCCTTGGTTTTTCCTGGATGTGAAGAGAATCCCGTTCAAGCAGACATCAAAATGAAAATCCATCCAAAGAAACCATCCCCACTCTGCAATTCCCTGCATAACCTTGGCTTTGTTTGGAGAAGGATCTGGGGCAAGCTAAAAGCGGCTCCATGCATTACATCAACTCAAATTCCATTTATTCTGTGCATCACAAGGAAAACTCCCAATTCCCCCCCTCATTTCCAGCGGTGACCCAAAGCTTGCTGCCATTCCCGGGGCTGGAGTGGATCCCCCCAGGAACCAACAGCTTTTCCCTCTGGGAAAACGATCCCAGAGAGAGCCACGTTCACCTTCTGCACAAGAGCCCCCTGTTCCCAGCCAGGCTCTTCCCCCCAGGACACGGGGCCAGCAAAGGAGGTGGGAAAGGGCAGGAATTGTCCTCAGCCTCTGGATCTGCTGCTCTGCTCCAGCTGCATTTGCATTCCCCGGCAGGAAGGAGGTGGGCAGGCAGGTAATGATTAAAGCTGAGAGGGATTGCAGGGAGGGAAAGGTTCCTGGCAGTTTTCCAGCTGGGTCAGCGGGAAGTGATGCTCTTGGATGAAGGATGAACACAGGCTGCTGCTTTCCACGGAGCCACAATCCAGTGGGAAGCTCCTGGGAGCCCCACCAGCCCCTTTCCAGCTGGGAAAAGAAACCCAGGGGGTGCCTGATATCACCTGGGAGATGATCCAGACGAGTTTTCCAGAAGTTTTCCCCGAAACCAGCTCTGGACAAGGAATGTGTGGCTGGGAAATCCCTGGAGAACGTCTCCAGATGTTCTGGGGTGAAACCCTTCCCTTCAAACCCCTCCTGGGCTGGTCCAGAGGGATTGGGAAGAGCCTGTCCTGGAGGTGAGGTGGGCACCAGGAATGAGCCAGGCCTGGTTCCTGCCTGTCCACAGGGAATTCAATCCCATGGCACAGGCAGCACATCCAGTTCTTCCAGTGAAACGATGGAATATCCTGAATTATTCCTCTACAGAAGGAGGAAACACCTGAGATCCCCAATTCTGGGGGAAAAAGGAGAATTTCTGCTTCTGTGCTGATGTTTTTAGGATTTTTTTTCCATCCTTAAGCTCGTGGGATCCCCCTGGCACATCCCAAGCCAGAGGTGACAAAGGCAGGCAGGGAATTCCCAGGCTTTCTGCTTTCCCTGGCTGCCCAAACTCCAAGGAAATCATTACCAGGGCGGAGGGAGGAGCACAGGGAGGTTATGGGCTCTCCCATCCTCATTCCCGCTGGGAAGAACACTCCTTCAAAGGGATAAAGCCCATCCCTCCCATTCCCAGTGCTGGGAGCCGTGGGAGGGAGGCAAGGGAAGGATCCTGGATTATTACTCACAGCAAAGCCACATCCAGCCCTTTTCCCGACGTTTTTGGCCTTTCCCACTGTCCCACACATTTATTTTTACACACTCGTGTCGTGCTCTGATCCACCCCCAGCTGCAAGGGCTTCATCCACAAACCTTTGGAATGGGAAGGAGGAAAAGCAGGAGCAGCAGCAAGGCAGCCCAGCAGTGGAATTCCTGCTGGAAACACCAGGAATGTTCTCCTGCCCACAGGCATTCCCAGAGGGGCCTTATCAGGTGGAAGGTTTATTTTCCAGGCTGGTGTTGCCCAACCCACCCGGCTGAAACAAAAGCCAGGCTCAATTCGTGGTTTGGGTTTTTTTTTTCNTCCTCACAGGGAACAATTCCTTCCCCGTATCCCATTTAATCTCTGGCAGTGGGAGCCATTCCCTGTGTCCTGTCCCTTGTCCCCAGCCCCTCTCCAGCTCTCCTGTCACCCTTCAGGCCCTGCCAGGGGCTCTGAGCTCTCCCTGGAGCCTTCCTTTTTCCAGGGGAACATTCCCAGCTCTCCCAGCCTGGCTGCAGCCCTTGGAGCAGCTCCGTGGAATCCTCTGGGATGATGATCCTCAGGGAAAACACCCATCAGGGGGAGAGACAGGGAACAAGCCCCAGTCCAGCTCCCCAGGATGCTCCTGCGGGGCTCCCAAAGGCTTCCCAAGCACAGCAAGCTCGCATGGAAGCAGGAATTATACCCAGCATCCCGGGATTTCAGCTCTGTTTGCTGATGATTTCCTGGGAGTGAGGGATTTAGCTCCTCTTTAAGCCCAGCTAAAGCTTTCCCTGGGTTTAAATCCAGCAAGAAAAATAAAGGAAAAAAAAGCGATTATTTTTAATCAGTTAATGCTCTACATCTGCTTGGAAAGGGGAGTATTTGTTTGGATTACATCCATGGATAATGCTCTGCACTATTCTGTTTTTACTGAAGGAAGATGGTGCCGAGGGGTTTTCCCTCATTTTGGATCTGTTGCTCTGCTCCAGGTGGGAATAAACCTCCAGCAGGTTAAGGACCCAAAGTCCTTCCCTTTTCCATGCCTTTTTTACTTTGCTGGAATTTTCTGGAGTCCTTTACAAGCAGCACCTTCACAACCCCACCTGAGGCACCAGAGGTGGATTTGGGATAAAAACACACAACCAAACCAGGATTTTTCCCTTCCCTAAAAACCTGGAGCAGGAGGATACAGCAATTCCCCATCCTGATTCCTCCCAAGTCAAACACTTCACAGGGAATTGCAGGGACTCGTTTAAGCCACCCAAGTATTTATAACTCTCCAGTGATATAAAAGCCACCAAACATATGGAAAACAAGCAGATTTTTCCATGGAAGCCATCCAGGAAGGCTCAGTGCTACCACACAGGCTCCATTTTCAGTTGGACAGTTTCTGAAGCTGGATCAGGAGTGCTTAAAAGGGAATTTCGAGGAGCTCTGATGGTGAGGTCTGAGCCCACCAAGGATTCACTGCTGGGAATGAAGAAAGGAAGGATCCAGGGAAACCTCAGAGCCCCTGGCAGGGCCTGAAGGGTGACAGGAGAGCTGGAGAGGGGCTGGGGACAAGGGACAGGACACAGGGAATGGCTCCCACTGCCAGAGATTAAATGGGATACGGGGAAGGAATTGTTCCCTGTGAGGATGGTGAGGCCCTGGAATGGATTTTCCCAAGGCTTCACCATCCCTGGCAGTGTCCAAGGCCAGGCTGGACGGGGCTTGGGACACCCTGGGATAGTTGGAGGTGTCCCTATGGCAGGGATTGGGACTGGATAACCTTTAAATTCCTTCCCTTCCCATTCCCTGTCTCCATCAGTTTACCTCCAGCACTTCAGGAGTGTGGGGAGACAGCAGAGAAAAGCTCCAGCTGCCTCCTTGCAATTTGATTTATTTCTATTGTTAGGAATCAACAGTTCTTCAGGAAACGCAGCATTCCCAGTGTGCAGGATCTATGGAGAACACTGGGTTTTTAGCAGGAAAAATCAGTTTTCATCTGAGCATCAATCAATTCACATATTCCTCGCTCTGCAGCACAGTCTGGGAGAGGATTTGTAGCAAATCCCATCAGCTCCAAACGATTTTCCCCAGTTTTGGCTGGCACACACAGACCTGACATTCCCAGAAAACAGAGGTAGGATCTGCCTGAGCTGAACCCAAATCAAACCTCGCCCGGCCCAGAGCAGGGACAGCTGTTCCCACAGAATTCCCAGTCCCTGAGGAGGACAAAGTGTCCCTGCCTGGAGCAGCTGTGCCCGAGCTCATCCCTCTGCCAGGAGCGTCCTGGCACGGAATTCCAGGAGCCAACTCCGCCTCCAAATCCCATTTTGTGCCCCGAGCTGGGCTGAGCTGAGGGATGCTGGCAGCAGCAGGATGCACCCGTCCACTCCCAATCCCATCTGGAGAAGATTCCCAAAGTTTCAGCCGTGTCCGTGTTGATCCAGAATAAATCAAAATCATCAAAAGTAAATAACGCCCTCGTCTGATCTCTGATAACAAATTTAGGAGTTTTTATCAGGCCTGCTCAAATCCATGGGCAGCACATCCAGGCTTGTCCAGACAGATTTCCCTGTCCCTCCTCTCCCATTTATTTGGTTCATTTTCGTTTCTCCAATGTAAATTTGCTGCATTTGAAAAGAGATTTGAAAAATACGAAATTGCCCCCTCCAGCTCCATTAAAACAGCAGCAGGGAGAGGAATTAATGGATTTTTCCAGGAGGGGAAAAATGGCCCAGCAAGGGGTTTTCCCTGAGGATGAAGGACAGGGTGAAGCGGGAATTGTTTGGAAACCTTGCTGGATTGGGAGCACAGACAGAAATCCCATGTCCCCTACTCAACACTTAAGTTAGTGGCCTGGGGAATATTTCTGGATGGAAAATTGAATTTTGCCTTTGAATTGTGGCAAAATCCCTGGAACTGCAGGCTGAGGGAAGCCCCAGTTGATTTAAATGCAGGGGATTCATTAATTAATTAATTAGCCCTGAGCGTGGTGCGTCCAGTGTGCTGCACCTGCATTCAGCCAACAACAAAAAAATCAAGTTATTAATTATAAATAAAGCACTTGAGCCAGAGGGCAAAATCTGGGAATGAGGATGGGATTATCCCACTGCTATCGCTTCCAGCCCATCCATCCTTTTCTATTCCCTTTGTGCTTCCTGGTGGGAACAGCTGAGAGGCCTCATTTCTTTACGGCTTTATTTTGTAATTTTAATTGCAAAAGGGGTGGCAAAAGCCCAGGACTGGGACTCGCAGGCTGAAGAAATAAACACGGCACGCTGCAAAGTGGATGTGGGATGAAAAATGGTCTTTTTAAGCAGAGCCAAACACCAAAAATAGGAACATCCTGAGCAAAACAGGTGACAGCAGCGGCCTTTAAATGCCTCCTCAAAAAAGGAGGGACTCTGCAGGGACAAATCTTCCTCTGAGTCATGGTCAGGACAAAAATAGAAGGGGATTTTTCCCTCAGCTCCAAAGGCTGATGCCCATAACTCCAAAGTTTTTGGCAGAAATCCGCTCTTTTTGAGGGGCCTCCTTAAAATATGCACCCAAGCGTGCCCAAATCCCAGAGGTTCAAACCCTGCAGGGATCAGGGATTTCGGGAAGGATGGAGCAAACACGGTTTGGTTTTTGTGGCTGGATAAATGCAGCACACTGGGCACACCACGCTCAGGATTGATTAATTAATTAACAAATCCCCTGAATTTAAATCAGCTCGGTTCCCTCTGCCCGCATGGCCAGGCTGCAATTCCAGGGATTTTGCCACAATTCAAAGGGTTTCATATTCCATCCAGAAATGGCTTTTGGCCCCAGACCAGGAACTTAATGGTTGCTAGGGAGAGGATGTGGGATTTCTGTACCTGCTCCACTCCCAGTGACGTTTCCATCGAATCCCTGCTCTCCCAGGCTGATTACAGCCCTGCCCTTGCTTCGGGATAATTTTCAATCCCCAGCCTTTAAAAAGTGGACGTAAAGAGGATTTTGGGGGTTTGTCTCCCACCTCGGAGTCACTGGGAGCAAGGAAAAAAAAATGAATCCTCTTGTCTGGAGCTGCCTGGGTCACAAAGGTGACTCCTCTTCCATGGGTGTCACTGCCAGCTCCAAAAACAATTCCCTCAGGGATGAGAAATCCCAGTCCTGCCTGCTCTGGACAACCACAGAGGGTGCAGACTCAGGATTTCAAATAAGACAGGGCAGGCACAGCGAGCAGGAGGCTGGAAAAAGCTAAAAATAACAGGATAAGCAAGGGTGGATCCCAGCTGAGCCTCATTAGTCATGGAGCGAGGGAGCTGCTGGTGGCACAGCAGCACCATATAAGAGCAAGAAAACAACTCTGGTCTCTTAAATGTCCTTTTTTTTCCCTCTTCTGTTCTACCTCGGGCATTCCTTTTCTCTCGCTCTGGCAGCCTGCAGCTTTTCCTGCTCCTTCAGCTTTCCTGGAATGTCTCCACAGGATGGAGATCCCGGGTGGTTCATTTTAAGGTGTCTGCTGGAACTGGGCCAGTTTTTACAGACAGGCACTGAGGGGTTATTAGAGGTTGGATTTGGGATTTTTCTTCTTCTTCTTTTTTTCTTTTTTTTTTTTTCCCATTTACACCATCAGCTTGAGCCTCTGAGCTGAGCCATGGAGTTCCTGGTGGCAGGAATTCCCAGGGGATGAGCACCAAGGTGCAAGCTGCAGTTTTATCCTGGGATGGAGCCACAGACATGGGACAGAGGGATTTTTAGGAAGGAGGAATGGCTCAGGCCGTGCTGGAGCTGAGCCTGGCTCGGGAACCACGGGCACAGCTGGATTCTCAGGAGAAAACAGAGAAAGGGAATGGGGGGCACCCAATCCCTGAGGCACGGGAAGGGAAGGAAAGGAGGTGGCAATGGGAAAACTGGCTGCTACAGCAGGAATTCCAGCCTGGAGGGACAAAACAAATCTCCGTGCTGTGCTGGGGAGCACAGGAGTGCTCAGCTTGTCCAAGGAATTCTCATCTCCACGCTGGAAACGGCAGCAGCATGTCCAAGGCACAGGGATACTCCTGGTGGCTTTCCCTGGGGAAAGTTTATTTTCCAGGAAACTCTTATTTCCCCACCAGCTCCACAGATTTCCCTCCACATCCATTCCTGTAACAAGCAAAAATCCTCTTCTAAAGCTGCAGCTGCTGCCTCACTGACCCTCATCCCTGGGATTCCCTCGGGAATCAGGGCATGGAAAGCTGCATCCAGGCCTTGAGCTGCTCTGGTTTGCTTCTGGTTTTATTTGATGCAACACAAGTAACTAAAGGCCATTAATGGGGCCAGGCAGCACTGGAGGCTCAGAGCTCCGGAATTCCCAAAGGCCCCCGGAATTCCCAAAGGCCCCTGGAATTCCCAAAGGCCTCTGGAATTCCCAAAGGCCTCCGGAATTCCCAAAGGCCCCTGGAATTCCCAAAGTCTCCCAGAACTCCCAAAGGCCCCTGGAATTCCCAAAGGCCCCTGGAATTCCCAAAGTCTCCCAGAACTCCCAAAGGCCCCCAGAACTCCCCTGACCAGCTGTGGATGCCCCTGGAATTCTTTTTGGAGCTCTCCAGAATCTCTCCTGAGTAGCAGCAATTCCAATTCCACATCCCAGTCGTTCCAGGAGTATGAAATGTAGGGAAAACAGGGAAGGAGGGATTGGGAACGGAGAACCAGAGCTGTCCCAGAACAGCAGCAGTTTCCTGGGAATAACACACATTTCTGCTCCATGCCAGAGGGATGGGATGGGGAACAGCCCAGGATCAGCACTGCTAAACTCATCTTGCAAAAATATATTAATTTATATGGAATATGGCACATGGGACAGGTGTACATGGGACAGAGGGATTTTTAATGTGGTGGGAAAGCAGCAGGATGATTTATGGACAGCCTGGATTGGTATTTCCCGGGAATGGGTGTAATTCCTGCAGCCCCTGAGCAGGGAGAAGGGCTGGCTGAGCTCCAGACACCTATTTTGAGCCACTTAAATATTATAAATATATGGAAATGTCACCCAATTTGGTCACTTGAGGATGGATTCAAAGGAATTCCAGGAGAACGGGGGGTCAAGGCTGTAGCCAAGGTTTTCAGGAGCATGCCCTGATTTTCACCTGCTTTGCCCTTCCCAGAAACAGACCCTTGGAAAAGGTCCTGGAGGTGCTTTTCCAGCAGGATGTTTCCCTGCTGCTCCCAACAGCTCCCAGGGAAGTCCCAAGCTGGGAATCTACCTCTCAGGAAAAGGCCTCTTGGATCTTTGCAAGGGCTCAGCTAAAAGCTGCCTCGATGCTTTTAAACCAAGAAATAAGAGATGGGAAAGCAGCAGGAGAAAGGAAAGGCCGGCTGGAATGTGCCAGGAGAAATTGTTAAGAGCTTGGATATTATGCATTCATGCAAATGCAAAACACAGAGAGAATTCCAGATGGAAAAACGATTCCCACAATTATTTTTCTTCTGAACTCCTCAGAAGAGTTGATCATCAAACACCTGCCAGGCTGAGGAGGCAGAGAAGAGGATGACCCTGGTACAGAACGCTGCTGTTTCCCCAAATCCCCCTTCAATAAATCCAATATAGGAATTACACGGAATAAGAAGTTTGGATTCAATTTTTAATAACTCACTAAAAGCATTTGGATTCCCCCCGGGCCACGCACACCAGCAGCTTTTGTGTGCATAAAGAATCCAGCACTTTAATAGAGTTCTCTTTTATTTTTTTTTATTTTTATTTTTTTAACATTGCCTCTACCATAGAGAAGATTAAATCTCAGCCTGGCACTTCTCTCCCCTTGGAAATCCTCTTTCCTCTCGGATTTCCAGAGGAAGCAGCAGGAATGAATGGCCCTGGGTGTGATTTTCTCATTAAAGGAGATCTATAGATCACTGAGCTGCACTCCCAGATGGGGGCTATAAATAAGATCTCCCACTCTGGTGACGCACAAACGACTCCACAGGGAAAGATGAGGTGCCCCAAAATGATCTGAGGGCTTGGAAAAGCTGGAAAACCTCCAGGGAAAGAGGGATTATGGAGCACCTCGTGTGAAAGGATAACTGAAAGAGGGAAAATCATTTTCCACTGAATCCATGGGAGCTCTGCTGGAGCAGGATTGATTTCAGAGCCAGAGCTGGGAGAGAGATTTTTAAATTTTTTTGGTTCTGACTGAAGAAATTTCTGCACAAAAGCAGAATTATTTGAGATTGAAGAGCCTGAACACACCAAATTCTGGTTCTCCTCAGCCCCCTCAGCAGTGGTACTGTGCCCAGAATTCCACAGGAATTCCTGGATCACGCTGTCCAGCCTTGGAAAATATCAAACTGAGCGGATTATTTTCAACAGCTTCGTTTTTCTAAAATTAAATTAATACCCACAGTGAGACATTGGGATAAGCTGGGAAATCACATTTCTTCCCAGTGGGGATTACACCCAACTTTGATGAATTACACTGGGATTTTGTATATCCTTTCAAGAGGTTTTCTCCTCAGAAAAGTCCATTTTCCCCACTAAATCTGATGCTCCCTTAAAGCTCCTTTGGGCTGCAGCACATCCTGGGGAGATGGGGACACAGACTGATGTCACAGGTATTGATTGTCCCGATTTTTTGCTGCTGGGAGTAGGAGTCGTGATGCTTTGAGCAATTTCTTCACAGCCTCTACACGGAGTTTATAAAATAATCAGGTGCTGCACCTGCTTTTCCAGCCAGTTAAATCCAAACCACCTTAAATCCAGGCAGAGAGGAAGGAGGAAATAAATCACAATTCCTGCTGTTCTTATCACTGCTGAGGCAATCCTGCTGCTCACAGAAACAAAACTCTGCGAGGGTGTGGGGGGATATCTGGAGCATTATTTAGAATATTTAAACAAACCTTTAAATATTTAAACAATATTTAAATCATTTAGAATAATTAGAACATCCCCAAGGTCCCTGGCACTTTGGAGGCAGGACAATCCTGGTTTTCCAGTGCTCCTCAGCAGATCTTCAGCGTGGTTGGGGTTGCACTACATAACCCCCTTTTCCTCTGGTTTTTAAATATCCTCTGCCTACAATTCCTCCCTCCACATGCACCTGGATTTTCCACCATTCCAGGTGTTCCAGACACCCCATCCCACAGGCAGAGCACATCCATCCTCTCCATCCATAGGGAAAATAACAGGTTTTGCACAGCACAGGGCAGTTGTGAGAATTAAACCCCCCCTGCCTTGCGTTTATCCCACTTAATAAGCAAGGAATATTTGCCTAAGCACATAATTATTATCCTGGGAAATCAAAATTCCTGCTGCCTGCTGCTATTCCAACCTGAGACACTTGGGTTCAAGTGGGAATTTGAAGAATCAAGGGAGGGGTGAAAGGCTCCAGATTCTCCCTATTTAAAAAAAAAAAACCACAAACCCACTGTTCTGAGATATTCCAAATTTTGCTTTCCTACTTGTGGTTTCCAAACACCAAAATTAGTCATTTATAATGAATTTACTGGTTTTACAGAGCCAGATCACAACAATGATCCCTCCAGCATCACGTTAAAGGCAGATTCCCTGCTGCCTGCACCACAATTAATGCTAGAAATATCCAACTTTTCCAGCTTTTCCACATCCCACAGCGAACGTTCACTCACCAGCCGACTGGGCTCCATCACCTGGAGGAATTCACATGGTGGCAGCACCAGGATAAGGCAGAACCATCATCCACACAGGATCCAGAGGCTGTTCCCCCTTGTGTTTGCACCTCCTTTAAGGAAAGGCTCAGCAGCAGCGATGGGAACCAAGTTTTTCCTCAGGGTTTTTAATCCTGGGAGTTTTGCCTGGCCTGGTTTGAGAAGCAGCAAAGGCCCATCCCTCCAATCTGTGGAATTCCCACCAAGCAGCTTGAAAATACCTCTGGATGTTTGTGGGTTTGTTTTTTTTTCCCAAGGGAATGGCACTGCTCACTCGGGCAGGATCAGGAATCTCCCAGCCAACCTTTGAGCTGGGTGGGAAGTGGCCAAAGTCCAGGGCTCTCCTCATCCACCAGCATCTGGATCATTCCTGCAGCTCATCCCACTCCCAGGACACTGGAACAATGCAGAATTACAGCCTTTTCCACACCCAGAAGGTTTGTTTTCCATGCATGTCAAAGCCCCACAACAAATAAATTGCCCTGGAGAACCTCCCTGAAGGTGGATTTCCCTTTTTCAGGTGCCTGGGGTGGAGTTTGGTGCTCAGACCCAGCAGCTGGACAGGGAAGGCCTGGCTGAGCAATGACACAATTTCCTGCAAGTCCCAAGCTGGATTTTGGAAAGCAGAAATTCCCACACTGACAGCTCCTGGCTGGAACAATTCCTTCCAGGCATTAATCCTGCTCCCAACACTCCCATCCCAGACACCGGCACATCCCTGGGGAGGAGGGAACTCACACTTCAGGCTGGCTCCACCAAGCAATTAATGCTCATCTCAAGTGAGAACCAACTCACTGACCACCTCCAAGCCAAAATTTGCTCCCTGGATGTTCAGGCCAGTGCTCCAAGGTGGATCAAGGCTTTGCACCAAAGGTCTGGGCCTGATCCCAGCCCACATTCCCAAAAATCCTGCTCCACCACCAACACTCCCACATGGCTTGAACAAGCACCTGTTGGCTCCATTTCTCTCCTCCCTCCTGCCAAGCTGGTCCATACATTTCTCCTTCCATTCTGGCTGCTCTGATCCACGAAAATCAGATCCTTGCCCATGGCCAGTAATGAAATGATTTCAAGATTTTAGCCCATGCTTTGAATTAGTTTCAAATTTTCAGAGAGGTCATGGTCCATGCTGAACTCCATCCTACAGCTTCTGGAACATCCTGGGTTAACCCTGAGGTCTTTTCATGGAATCATTAAGATTGGAAAAACCCTCTGAGACCATCCAAACCAAAAATTAATCCACCACCATCGTCTTCACTGAAAAACCACGTCCCCAAGTGCCACTTCCACACTTCCAGGAGGTTTCCAGCTGCTTCCAAAGGCAGCCCTGAAGCTTTTTCACCCTGCCCAAGGTGAGCCCAGGGCTCTGGATGCTCTTTGCTGCCTCTCAGGGCGGCTCCGTGGGCAGCCGGACACGGACGGGGCAGCTCCGAGGGAAGCAGGAGCACCATGCCCACCTCCAGAGGCTCGGGACAGCCTGGAGGAGCACGGCAGCCACAAGGACACAAATTTGACTTCCCAAAACACTGGAAATGCAGGAGTCCAAGTGTCTGGGCAGATGTGTGATTCCTCGGGTTCACAGCCACAGGGACGGGATAACCGGCATCGATCCGTCTCACAGCACAGGAATAGTCCAGGGATGAAAAGACAAAACAGAGACCCCAGCACGTCCTTCCCCACGCAGAAAGCTCCTGCAGAAGTCCTGGAAGCTGCAGGGACGAGCTTTTAGCAGCACTGCCTGCACTAAGCCTTGTGGGCAGCAAAATTCCTCCAGCAATTCCACCCCTCCCTCCCTGGCACAGCCCAGCCTGCCTGAGCCGCTCCCCCTCCCGCCAGCGTTTCTTTAATTGACTCCAGAATTCGCAGATATTCTTCCCAGCCAATCCATCCTATTGATTGCAATTATCCTCGGAGAGGCAATGGGAGGAATATTAAAGCCATTAAAGCTGATTTGGATTTGATTCGAGCCATTAGAGGCGCGGTGAGTGGAGCCCCGCCGCTCCCCCGGCACCTCCGCGGCTCCTGAGGACCATAAATCAGCCCAGGGCACGGCTGGTACCACTCTGGATGCAGCCAGGAGTTGAGGAAAGGAGGGAAAATGACAAAAAAATGGGAGGGAGTGGCTTTGCTGCAGCTGGGTGAGGAGATTGAGCCAAGCATCTCCATAGCGAACCTTCCAAGCACTAAGTGCCTTCAGGAAAGAGGTTTCTCCTCTTAGGTGGAGTCCAGAAAACTCAAGAGTCACCTGACACAGCCCATCAGGCTTGGAGGGACCTCATCCGCTCAATCCAGCTCCAAAAACTGTCATTCCATGCTTTTTTGGGGGGGAGAAAGACAGGAATATTCTCCATTTCTAGACAGGATCTGTCTACCTGGGACCCTGCCAGAGGGCATCAGGGAGCTGGGGGCATTCCAGCCAGCCCACAGCCCCAAACAGCCTGCCATGGACATGGAATATCCAGGATGGACACACTCCTGGCCACCCCACCCCGCTGGGCCACTGCTCCCCTCAGCAGTGGGGCTGCCAGTGCCAAGGAGAAGCTGCCAAATCCTTCCCAAATTTCCTGGTAGGAGCTTCTCAGGCACCCTCACATCCCGTCTGTGCCGTGGAATCCCACCTGGAAGCTGAACAGTGCCCTTTCTGTGGCATTAATATCATTCAGATTCCCTTTTCCAGCAGCTCAGGGCAGGTCTCTGCTCTACAGCTGTGACCAAAGGTGCCTCATCACTGAAACCTTTCGCTGAGTCCAGCTGCAGCATTCCCAGCCCGGATCCTCCTGGCTGGGAAAACCTCCTAAAACCCTGGCAGAGCTTCCTTAGGAGCGGGAATTTCCTTCTCCCGTGACTCCAGCATGGCCCATGTCCCTCAGCACAGCCAGGGTGGGTGTGCACAGCCCTGGGGGTCAGCAGAGATCCCTGAATCCGGGCTGGGGTGCTCAGCCAGGCCCAGGGAGGAGGGATGGAGCAGGCAGGGATCCAGTGGAGAGGAGCAGAGCCCCAGGGAGCAGCAAAGCTGAGGCCACCCTGGTCCCTGATGGGTCACTCCTGTCCCCCTGGGGTGACCCCTGCCCTGCCTTCACTTGGGGCATGATAAACCCCCAGGTCCCGACAGCAGAAAAACTCGATTTTAATGATCCTAATAAAAATCATCTTAATAAAACCATCTCAATGAAACATCTCCCTGGACTCCTGGGAACAGCAACCAGCCTCGGGAACACCTCCACTCCAAGCTGCTTTCACATCCCACCCTGAGTCCCCACCCCAGCCAAGGCCCATCCCACTGAAATTCCCCTTTTCCTGAGGTACCCTGCAAGCAGTCAGAGCAATCCAGCCCATTTCCCTGGGTTTGCTCCCTGGCTGCCTCCTCTCCATCATTCCCATGTTTACAAACACTTGGGCTTCCAGCAGGGCAAGGCAAGGGCTTGTTATAAACACTGAACCGCAGGGAAATGTCAAGGGCAGGGAAAACAAAAATCAAAAGAGGGATTTTCACTTTGGTCTGGTTCAGTCTGGAAGGTTTTGGGGACACGCAGCTCGTGGGACACGCTGGGTGCTCACAGACATGGCCAGGGAGGGACAGGAGGAGTCATGGGGACACCAAACACCCCTTTCCCAGCCAGCCTGGAGGGGAAATGTCCCTTCCCAGCAGCTCCTTGATCCAGCTGGGAAGCGGAAGGAGCAGAGCTGGAACGCCTCTTCCTCCTCCTCCTCCTCCTCCCTGGGAGCCAAGGGAAGGGAAATCCTGGAGCAAAGGTGCCCCCAGGACAGCTGGGGAGGGGAGGAGAGTCTCTCCAGGGCCACAAACACCGGGAAAGTCCCAACTGCAGAGTGGCAGACTCCAGCTCCTGGCAGTGAGGAGACCTGGAGCTCAGTCCCACCCCTGGGAGATGCTCTCCGTGCCTGGGGCTCCTCCATGCCCAAATCTGGGTGTCCCCCCAGCCCCGGATCTGCACAGCTCCAGCCCCAGCTCTCCACGGGACGAGTCAGGGCGTGAGGAGCCTGAATTCCTTCCAGAGCCTCTGTGGCTGTAGGAGGGAATGGGAGGAAGGAGGAGGAAAATCCTGACAGGTAGAATTCCTTAGGTGACAGCTCACCTGGTTAAACTCATGCCTGGAGGCAAAGAGTTTCCAGCAGTTCCAGCAGAGCTGATCAGATAATGCTGGAGAAATCAGCTCCCAAACCACAAAAATAAGGGTTTTTTTTTTCTTTTTGGTGTGTGTTTTTTTTTTCCCTTTTTTCAGGCTGAGTTCCTGCACAAATGACTGTAATTAAAGCTGTTACCTGTCAGTTCCTCAAGGCACTGAGGCTCCAGTGTTGAGGCTTTGGAAAAAAGCATCCCTGCATGGCAGCAGTCCCACTCATCCCTCAGCTTACTCATCCTGCCCAGCACCCACCCAGATTTGTCACCAATTAGTTGTAATTCAAGGATTCAGGGGGAAATCCCCACCTCCCTGAGCGAGGTGACTTCACAGGAAGTTAGGGCATGGAATGCCTTTTAAACGACAACAACAAAAAAAAANGCACCTCACACCAGCCCCGCCACATCCCCGGAGCTGCGGGGAACCGGCCCCACCAGCGCCCGGCTGGGAAAGTTGGAGAATCGTGGAATGGTTTGGCANATCATGTGTGCCAGAGGCAAGGCCACGGGGTACGGCTGGGGAGGCACACAGCCATCCAAAGGCTCCTGCAGAGCTTCCAGGAGAGCTTCGGTGGATTCCTTGGGAATTCATACATTATGGAAGAGCCTCAGCCCTGCCGTGTCACCCGCCTGCAGTGCTTGTTCCTCTCACATCACTGCGGCTCAGAAGTTCCGTGCAATTCCCGGATCGCCCTCAATACCGGGATGGGGCCGCGATTTCCAGGGGTTTGTGTGGAACGGCGCCGGGGGTTCGCCCTGACTGGCAGCGGGGCCTTGGGAAGGTTCTTTCCCTCGGGAAAGCGCCAGCCTGGCACCGCTCCCAGCCTGGGAAAAGCTGATATTCCTTGGCTTCTCCGAGGGGACCCAGCTCGGAGACAGCCTGGTGGTGGCACCTCACACCAGCCCCGCCACATCCCCGGAGCTGCGGGGAACCGGCCCCACCAGCGCCCGGCTGGGAAAGTTGGAGAATCGTGGAATGGTTTGGC
>VYXD01007384.1:32279-46457 GCA_013397195.1 Hylia prasina
GAACCCCCCCGGTCTGTGGCGCAGTTCCTTTTCCTGCCGCTGGCTCCTGCCAAAAGCAGGAGAGCTTTGAGAGAGCTTTTGCCGTCTGATGGCAGTGTCCCCGGTGTCCCTGCAGGGGACATGCCCTCGGTGTGCCCCGGACACGGCACCGGGCCCCGGGGCTGCCGGTCCCGTGTGGGACCGGACCGGCCTTTCCCCATCTCCTCCTCGGTGCCGCCCGGACATGGCCCCTTCCCCACAGGCCTCCGACAGCCAGCGTTGGGAAAATGATCATAAAACAGTGAGTTGGCTCCTCACAAGGGCATTAAAGGGGGCTGTGGGGAGCGGGACCTTGTGTTTTGTCCATAAAAAATCTGTTTATCTTCCCCCTTCTTCAGCCAGGACCAGTTTGTCCCTGCCCCCCTCAGAATTAATTAATTAAGGAACCGTTCATGATGTGCTACAGCTCCAGGCACGGACAAATCTTTGGGTCTCTTAATCACCCCTTTCCAATACGGGATTAGGATTTCCCCTAATGGGTTTCTGCTAATTCCTTATGAGATCAGAGCACAAACAAACACATCCCTGATTCCACCGTCCTCTTCCCATTCCCATCCTGTGAACACATCCCTTGGAAAAGGACAGGGAAAAGGAGAATGGCTTCACAATGACAAGCTGGAATTTAAAAAAGCAAAATGGAACTGAGGGTTGGAATACTGGTCTGGGATTGCTTTATTTGTGGTTTGATTTGGAAAAAAAGGGGAATTTTTCCTGCCTTTCCCCACCATCCATAGAGCCTGTAGAAAGAAGAAGTTCATGGACAGATTTCAAGGATTGGTGCTTGGAAATGAATCCCCATTTTTGAGCTTCCTGCAATATTCTTGCTGCTGGAAACATTCCCATTTTTTGGGCGATGGATGAGATATTGGGAAGGAATTTCTCCCTGTGAAGGTGGAATGGATTTTTCCAAGGATATCCCATGCCTGGAAGTGTCCAAGGCCAGCTTGGAGCACCCTGGGATAGTGGCAGGTGTCACAGAAAATGTAGACTTCATCCAAGAAAAAAAAAATGGAATGTTTCTAGCAGTGAGAAAATTGCAGGAAGCTCAAAAATGGGGAATTATTTCCCTGAAATCTGTCCATGAACTTCTTTCCTCAGGCTCTATAAATGGTGAGGAAAGGCAGGAAAAATTCCCCCTTTTTTCTAAATCAAACCACAAATAAAGCAATCCCAGACCAGTATTCCAACCCTTCCAACCCTCAGTTCCATTCTGCCTTTGAAATTCCAGCTTGCCATAATTCACTTTTCCATAATAAAGCTTGGAAGTCTCACCCCCAGCAGGGGTTATTCCCTTAAATAACCTGTCCTGACTTTTAAAATTCCCTTTCTTAATGGACTAAAAGGAGCTGGGGAGGTTCCAGCAGCAGCTGTTGGGATGTTCTGCATCCTGACAGGAAATTCAGGCTGACACTTGGAGCAGGAGGATCCCAGGAGAGGCATCCTCAGCGCCCTCCTCGAGCCTTTCTTTAGGTAAATTTGAATTTTTTCATGGATCAGCACAGCTGGAAAATGGACACAAAGTACTCCCTGCAGGTCTCCACCAGGGGAAAAAAATATTAAAATAAAAATATATTCATTTTCCATCTTTTTTCTCGTTGCAGTTCCTCAGGGATGTGTTAATCCTCAGGGGATTCCTCCCAGGAAGAGCCACAAGGCAAACAACTCCTTCAATGTTTAAAGAAAAAAAAAAAAAAAGGTGAGGAATGTTCAAGAGAGAAATTTTCATTTTCAAGGATTAAATTATGCCTGGCTCAAACTAAAAAAAGGGAAATCAATCCCAAGGGAAAAAGAAAAAGGAATAAATCCCAGAATTTGGCATTCTAGGTCCATCTGCTGTTGGAAATATAAAAAGTTCATCAGTGCCTCTAAGCAGGGGCAGACTGGGACAAACCCTCCTGAGCAAAGCTGGAGTGAAAAACACCCAGAGAGGATGGAGGAAAGTGCAAGAAACGGGGTGAAAATTATTTAAAAAGGAAAAAAAAACACCAAAAAATCAATGGGGGTGGTGGCACAGAAGGCAAAAATTGGAGGGAAAAGCCCCAAAATTGGGATTAAAGGGAAGAAATTGAACAGACAGGGAAAAAGGCCTTGAAAAGGTCCACATCAGAGCACAGTGACAGGAAAAATACAGCAAAGAGGGGAAAAAATGCACCAAAAAGTTGGGAAAATACTGCAAAGAGTGGAAAAAATACAGCAGAAAGGGGGAAAATACACCAAGAAGTTAAAAAAAATTTACAATTTTAAGTTAAAAACTGAATTTATTTCCCACCTGGGCAGTGGTGGAGCCTGAGCAGGGGCAGGATCAGCCTCACTCCCTGAATCCCTGCTTGGAAAAAAACGAGATTCCAGAGCAAGGGAGGCCATTAATTATTAATTAGCAGGTGAGAATTAAAACTGGAACGAAGGCTTGGATAATTTAAAATAAACCTACAGCAGAGCTGAGCTGCAGAGGGAGAGGGAGGGCTCTGGAAAAGCTGGGAAGAGCCGCTCCAGAGGGATAAATAATTCACAGGGCTTTTCATTTATTCAGCTTTCTTTACTTTCCTAATGTTCCAGAGAGGGAGGGAAGGGTGGGGATGAGTGGCTCAGGCAGGAGAGGAGGGAATGTGGAGAGCCCAGCAATCCCTCTCCTGCAATTCCAGCTTTTCAGGACACGTTTCAATCCCTATTTTACACTAAAAGTGGGATTTTATATCCATGAGGTGCCTGAAATCAGCCCTCATTAATTAATTGACTCCTGGAACCACAGGGCTGTGCCTTTCCTGGTGTCTCTGGGATATTCCCAACCTCCTGCTCCTCATTTAGTCCCCATCCTGTATTTATTTCTCAGGCTCCCTAATGAGGAGGAAACAGGTGATTAGCGCTGATGGGTGGCTAATCAAGAGCTTAGCAGTGAGGACAATAAAACCAGCTGGGTGAAATCTGCTCCAACTGGGTAACTCCATTCCGTGTTCTGGGGGAATCCAGTCTGGGTTTTCCCTCCAAGGTGCTGACTCCATTCCGTGTTCTGGGAGAAATCCAGTCCGGGTTTTTCCCCTTCAAACTGGGCAACTNCAAGGTGCTGACTCCATTCCGTGTTCTGGGGGAGATCCAGTCTGGGTTTTCCCTCCAAGGTGCTGACTCCATTCCGTGTTCTGGGGGAAATCCAGTCTGGGTTTTTCCCTCAAACTGGGTAACTCTATTCCATTTTTCAGAACAAGTTCAGTCCGGGTTTTTGCTCCAACCTGGGTGCCTCCATTCCATGTTTCCATTCCATCCAGTCCGGGTTTTCTCTCCAAGGCGGAGACTCCATTCCGTGTTCTGGGAGAAATCCAGTCCGGGTTTTCCCTTCAAACTGGGCAACTCCATTCCATTTTCCAGGAAAAGTTTAGTCCGGGTTTTTGCTCCAACCTGGGTGACTCCATTCCATGTTCCAGGATAAATCCAGTCCGGGTTTTCTCTCCAAGGTGGTGACTCCATTCCGTGTTCCAGGAGAAATCCAGCCCGGGTTTTCCCTCCAACCAGAGAAAATTAGGGATTTATTTATTCGTGGATTTGGGAGAACTTTTCACTTCCAGGAATAAGGATTTATGGACAAAGAGTGTGATGGGAATGATGGAGCTGAATCCTGGAGCAAAGGGAAGGCTTGGAATCCACCCCCGCTGGGATTTTCCCAGGGGAAGGAAGAAAAGCAGCGCCGGGAATTGCTCAGGGAGTGCAGGTGCCATGGAGCCCTTCCCAAAGCAGGAACTGGTTGTGGAAAATAAATCACCCCTCAAAAATCATCTCCAAGCACGTTCCCTGTAGGATTTCCTGAAGGATTTCACAGCAGCACCCCAAATTCCCTTTGCTGTGCGTCAGATCCCAAATTCTGCTCCCGAAGGACAAATCCAGCTGAGAAAAAAACAATTCCTGACTTTGAAAATGAGGTTTTTTGAGCACCAATAATTCCTCTGTGTCATTTTCTGCATTTCAAGTCAGGGAATTGAAGGGCTGAGTGAAATTGGTGGAGACCAGAACCAAAATGAGTCTCCCAGCTTTGATCTGAGGCCAGCTCTCAGCATTAAAATTGCAAACTGATCCCTAAAGTTCTTAACTGGGGTGACAATTTTAAAATTTTAAATGATTTTTTTTAAATTTAGCTTTTAAAATTTTAATTTTATTTAATATTTATTTAATTTTAAAATTTTTTTTTGAAATTTCTTTTTTGATTTTTAACTTTTTTAAAAAAACCTCTATTTTATTTTCCACCACACAAACGTTGCTAGGCCCTGGTCAGAGGACACCTGGACACAGCTAGGTTGGGATAAATAAAATAAAAATCAGGGATAAATGAAAATCAGGGATTTCAAGGCTTCTCTCACCCCATTGCTCCCAGCTCAGGAACAACAGCACCAGGATAAATTCCTCTCCCAGGAAACAGTAAAAAATCCAGTGGCAGCACAAAGTCTGGCCAGGATCTCCTGGATCCCAAAATATGAGGTGGCAGCAGCAGAGAATTTAATGAAGAATAAGGAACTTTTCAGAGCAGCATTGCTGAATGATTTTTGATCACTGGGGAGGGGAAAAAAATCCCAGTTTTCTTTGCTGGTTCCCATTTCTCCAACTCCTGTCAGCCAAAATAGTGAGGGGCACAGAAACTTTTCCAATGAGGTCTGGTAGTTTTGTGGGAAAACAAATTTATTTGAGTTCCACACTTTTTACTTGCTGCTGTTCCTGGGAAGAGGATTTGCAGCTGGATTTGCAGCTTCCCAGTGTCAGTCTTTTCTAGGAATTGTTAATAAAAGTCAGATGTCCTGGGGGCAGAGGGAGGGCTTGTTGTTTAATGTCTCAAATCTGGAATATTGTAATAATCCCTCATTAATTCCATCAGCTCCCTGGCAGACAACTGAAGGGGGAAGGATTTAAAGGAAGATCCTGGCAAAATGATTTAACACCCAACCTCCATCCCAGTGAAATCACAGCCCTGGGAAGAAAATGAATCTGAAAATTAAAGGTAAATGCCAATGGAAATGTCTTAACCCTTCATATAAATATTTTCACTCTCCCCTCCCTTTTTAATCAACCTCTTTTTGTTTGTATTTTTTTTTTTTAAATTGATTCAGGTGTTCATATTTTGCAGGATATTTTAAATATTCCCTCTTCCTTAAATTCTCTCATTGCTTTAGAAGTGAAGCAGAGCTGAGTATTGCAGCCATTCATTAATATTTCTACTTTAGCTTTTATTATTCATTATGGACAAAAGCCACTGCAGGGAACTGTTGTGTCCCCACCTCTGGTTTTTCACTGTCTCTTTGGGATTCCTGTTGTTTGGGAAGGAGCAGGGAATGGAGGAGATGAGAAGGAATGCAGGAATCTGGATCCATGCAAGGCCTAATCAGGTTGTTATAAACTCATTTATTGAATAAATCTGCCATAAGGGATAAGAACATCGCAGCAAATAAATATCTGCCCACAAAGGTTAAACTTCGGGCTGCCTCATTTGGAGAAAATCATTGTTTTCCTAAAACAAGCAACCCATTAAAGTGGGAAATAGCAGGAATAATTCCTGGAAGAGCCTCCACAGCTCTCCTGAGACCCATCTCCATGGGCAGCCAGGGGAGCATGGCCCCTAATGGGACAATTTAAATGCATAACAGCTCCAGTAAACTCCTTAAAAGGTGTCCCAGAAAACCCTGGATAACTCAGAGGCCCTTTAAAGCAGGAGAAAATATTGTCCTGCCTGTCTCAGGCTGGGCCACAACCAGTCCTGCCCCTACAGCTGGATGGTGCAGGGCAAAACTCAAATCCCCCTTTCCTTCCACAGGGCCCTGTTTTAAACAAACCTAAAAAAAAAAAAACCCCAAAACTTTCTGTGACCACGTCAGCTCCCCCAGAATAAAGCAGCAGCAACCTGCAGTGCTGGGGGAAATGCAAAGTTTGGGACAGCATCTATGAGAGGAAAAGGCATGGATTTCATTTTCTGGGAGAAAATCCCTTGGGAGCAGCTCCTGCTTGTCTGATAGTTTGAAGGCCACCCAAAATTGAACAGTTTGGGTGTCCAGGCTCTCCTGAACACCAGGAGATTTCAATTTCTCCTGGTCAGATTGTCCAAAACAAAGTCAGTTTTTCCTGATCCAATCGTCCAGATTCCCCCAAGGGTGTAATTAATCTGTCAGGTTAATTGGGCTCTGGTTTTACTTTTTAATTTTTTTCCCAGTTTTTGTGTTGAGATAACAATTATCTGAGATTTAACAGCACCTCCAAGTATTTGATCACTGCCCATCTTTCCCTGCTGGGATGTTGCTCCTCACAAATTTGGGCTCTCAAAAAGCTGTGCCTGAAATGCCCAATTTTCTCCTGGAAAATTAGAAAGTCGGCCCTGGCTTTGCTCAGGAGCAAGACTTGAGGTAAATGAACTTTCACTTTGGCTTTTGATGGATGTTTAATGAAGCCAGCATTGTTCAGCTGGAAATCTTGGAGCTGTTTTTCATCCCCAACCTCTGCTGAGCAGCGCCTTTGACAGGTTATTAAGATTTTAGTGTCACTGTGGAAACATTTTTCCAGGCGTCTCAGCTGTGATCAGGAGAGGCTCCCTGCTCCTTCTCCATCTGCTGATCTCCCAAACCAGCTAAATTTAAAAAAATCAGCTTTTTTGGGGGGGAGATTTTTAATAAACAACGACTTCCAGTCCTGGATTCTTCATCCTAATGACCAAGCAAGGCTTTCCCATGGTTTAATTGAGGTGCTGGAGGGGAAGAAGTTGAGTTTTCAGTCAGTGGGAAAAGTCAGGCTGCTCTGATAAACCCAAGTTATGGAGGCAGGGAGAGACTCATTTAGGGACTGATCCCACATCATCCCTGTGCCAGGGGACCCAGGAGCTGGGGTGCAGATGGATCCGGGATATTTGTGTTTTGCACGTGCCCATGCATATTTTATGGAACAGGAAAACATCTGGATCATGCAACTGTAAGTTACTTCATATGTGGAAATATTTATGTTAGGATACAGCTACGTTTCCCGTTTGCATCCAGGTGAATTCCCAAAACCTCAGGTAAGTGAAATTCCACGGGGATTAAATTTCTCTCCAGCGCTGATTTAAACAAGAAAATAAACAACATTTTGGGAGACCTTCCCCATCCCTGGGAGTGCCCAAGGCCAGGCTGGACAGTGGGAAGTGTCCCTGCCCACAGCAGGGAGTGGGATGGGATTTCCCAAATCATCCTGGGAAAACACAGGAGGAGCAAACAATCCAACACTCTGGGAGTTCAGTTTTAGACATGTGAGTTTCTGACATGGATCAATCCAGAATGTGCAGCCCTGCAGCCAGACCAGTGCTGGAATTACAAACACTGCTCACTCCCTCTGCTTTGGCCGCTGCACCACTGGAGAAGACACTGAAATTAATAATGAAATAAGGAAAACACACCATAAACCAATCTCATACTCAAGTTCCTGTTCAACCCTAATTAAATGGGAAAGCCCAAACATCAGGTTATGCTATAAATGACTTTTAAGTCAACTTTTTTTAAAAAAATTGACTTAATTGGGGTTTATCCTAGCACATTTTTTAAAAAATCCCTCTTGGAAGTGCCTCAGTTTGGGACTAAACCCAGATTTACCTGAATTAAACCTGCCCCAACCTCATTTGTTCTCTCACACTCTAAGCAAGACCCTTCTCCAACCTTCCCTCTCTTTATGCTCCTGTTGCTGCAATAAAACATTTCCTGAGGCTCACGTATCCCAGAAGAAATTCCATGAGTTGTTGGGACCTTTTCCAGCCTTGGTATCAACCCTCCCAGCAGACAAAGTTCCAGTGTGTGGCTCAGGCTGGAAACAAAGGACAGTGGGGCTGTAAAAAGCCAAATAAAGCCCTTCAGTGCTGCTGGAAAAATGCCTCCATTGATAGCCAGGAGCTCTGCAATTCCTTTTTCATGGAGAGAGGAGTCAGTGACAGCCTCTCATTTCTTTGCCACGATTATCTCATGGTGGGCACAGCCTCTAATAAATGAAATAATTCTCCTTTTTTTGTGTGTGTCAAAGAGCAGGGTTTAAAATGAAAGCGTGGAAAAGATAAATCCCCAAAACAAGGACAGCTGAAAGGACACTGACACGGAAGGTCTGAGTTTATGCTCTGAGGGAAATTAAGTGGGAACATTTGGAATTAAA
Organism: Hylia prasina; assembly: GCA_013397195.1. NCBI lineage: Eukaryota > Metazoa > Chordata > Aves > Passeriformes > Sylviidae > Hylia > Hylia prasina. Next base: position 40,446 of record VYXD01007384.1, read on the forward strand.
ATATCTCCTCGCTGGGGGGAAGAAAAAAAAAAAGGGAATATTCTTAATTTTCTGATCAATTAAACTCCTGCTGGAAAACGAGTTTAGGAACTCTGGGATATTTTTACAGCATCGAGGGTTTGGGGGTTTGTGATGATGTGATGAGTCAGGCTCAGATTTGCAGGGAATCAGTGCCCTGCTGAAGATTTCTCTAAGAGGGAGCAAGAATCCTTAGGGAAAGGTCACAATCCAGGCACAAGGTTCAGTTCCCTTCCTTTTGGCATAAGGAGCAGCCAAGGATCTGTTCCATCAGTAGGGAATGAAGGAGTTCCTGCAGATGGACTTGGCAAAGAAGTGTGTCAGGGTTAAAGGCGTGGAATGGGAGTTGGGACATGGAAGAGCCAGACTGGGATCTGTAGGTGCCAATTCCAACACTGAGCCTCAGTGTTGTCCCAGAGGAGATTTAGGACTCAATCAAAGCTTTGGGGCTTTTTTCCTCCCCAGAAATGGGGAGGGACAGACAAAGGTCCAGCCCTGCCCTGCAGCCACCCATGGAACTCCACCCCACAAGGCGAATCCAGAAGTATTTTGGAAGAAAATCCAGGAAATATTTGACTGTCAGGAAGAGGAACATCAGAATGGGCCCCAGGTGGGCAGGAAGCCACGGCAGGATTCCCAGTCTTGGGAGAGACACCACGGCCACCATTTCATGGAATCACAGAGTCCTTGAGGTTGGAAAAGACTCCCAAGATCAAGTCCAACCATCGACCCACGTTCCCCACTAAATGATGTTCTCAAGTGCCACATCCACACATTTTTGGAGCACTTCCAGGGATGGTGAATCCATGAATCCACCGCTTGTCTGGGCAGCCTATTTTCATTTCTCTACATCCCAAAAACCACAGCTCTGGGCTAAAAATACTGAATTCCCCACTGAATTCATGTTCCCTTTCCATTTCCTTCGAGGTAGGGAATCTCTTCCTGAAATTTGGCATCAAGATTTCATATTTAAGTTGGCATTCCAATTTTGCAAAATTAAACACAAGAGACGAGATAAATCCCCGGCATTCTGGGAAGCACAGCAGGTTTTTGCAGGAGAGGGGGAAACAGCACTGCAGTGTTCATAAATACCATGGATTCAGCATGGGAAATATTATGACATCTTCATCTAATTTACATAATTTACATAAAAATAAAATTACAGGGGAATAGTCATTTCCTGCATGCAAAACCTTCTCTTCCTTTCCCTCCCCAAATGAGATTCTCCTTTTGCTTCTCAGTGGATTTTATCCAATATCTGGGATTTCTGGACACTGACATAATCAAATCTAACAATAATTTGATTTTCTTCCGAGCTCCTCAGAGCACCAAAGCGATTTTATAATTCTGAGGATGGTTTGAAAGCATCTTTATTGAAGGCCCATAAATGTCTGTAAAGCTATCTCGGTGCCAATGGATCAAAAATACCCCTGAAATTCCTCGTTATGCCTTGTACCTGAAAAATCCATTTGGAACAGCTTCTCCTGTATTGAATTCCTGTCTGGAGCCGCTGATTTAAGCAGCTGATAGAGGATGGCAAGTGGCCCATTCATTGTGTTATCATTTTATACACTCTGTCCATAAAACCCCCAGGAGAAGGATGGACTGTCTGTCCATGAGAAATAATCCACTGGCTGAGGTTTATTGGAACAGCGATGGAATTTTAAATACCTTGGAAAAGCCAAAGCCTGGCTGCTGACACGGCTGGAGCAGCGTTTTCCAAGCCCCACGTTCAGGCTCGGAATGGGAGGAATTAATGCAATTAAAGCAGCGCCTTAATTAGGAACTGGAAACAAGGGTTTGGTTGGGAAAACAGGAGCTCCTCAATTTTCAGCTAACGAGGGTGTACACACGGTGTGGGGAACGCGTTGCCAGAACAGCAGGAAAATGTCAAACGTGATGAACCACAAGAATATCCCACAGTTCACCTCTGGCTCTGCTGTTCCCAGGTGGGAACTGCTCAGCTCCCAGCATTTTCCTGCCCTGGCCAACGGGAGGAAAAATATTTAATTCAGTGCTGGCAAAGAAGGGCAAAATAAGGTCAAAATTTCAGAAGTCACCAGTGAAGGGAAGTTTAAAGCACAGTCCAAGGGATAAGGACATGAGTGGGGTACAAGGTGATCCTGGCACTGCTGAACAAAATTCTTCTGGAGAAGTTCTTCTGGGAAATGGGAAACCCCTCCAAAATTCACTGTTACATGGGTAGGACAGAGGAGTTTGGGGAATTTCGGGGTTCATAAAGGCTGACACTTTAAAGGAAAGGGAGGAAGAGCAGCAGAAGGTAAAAAAGGGAGAACCAAGTGATGCCATCAAACAAATCAGGGAAGTCATGAACACTCCAGAGTAAACCCCAGAGTCCACTGCTGGACTGAGATCTCCCAAAGACCTTTGCTAAAGGGTGGCTTTGCCAAAAATTATCGGTATGGGAGACGAGGTTGGGAGAAAATCTGAAGATGGAGATTAATTAAATCTGAAGATGGAGATTAATGGAGATTCCCATGATTCCAGCATGGGAATCTCCATTAACACAGGATTTAATCAGGTTTTAATCAGGTTTTATTGAAGACCTGAATAACTCCAACGTGGGAATGTCCATGAAAACTGGATTTAATCAGGTTTTAATCCAGTTTTAATCAGGTTTTATTGAAGACCTGAATAACTCCAACGTGGGAACATCCATGAAAACTGGATTTAGGGAGGTGTTTGTTGAGGAGCACATCTGCCCAGCCTTCCTCCCAAAAGCATCACCTGTGGTTGGGCTGAGCTCCAGGATGGGCAGAGCAGGTGGGACATGAACCACCACCACCAGGGCACCTCCCTGCTGCTCACTAGGGGTTCTTTGTTAAAATTAAATTTTTTTTTTACCCCCAGTGTGAAATTTTCACTCCCTTGAAGTAACTCCCAAAGAAAATACGGCTTTTTCCTTAAATGCTTCCCTAAAATGTCGTTTATGTCTTCCTAATGACCTTTAGCTGACCCCAAGAAGTCATTTCACAGGTGGAAAATTGCCTCCAAAAATTGAGTTATTGAAGCAAAATCAGAATCTCCCCAAAACCAGAATAGTGATTATTATTTGCCTAAATTCCAAGCAGTGAAATAGCTCAAATCATATTTATTCCCACAAAAATGCACTTTTCCAGTGTATTTACTCTGAAAATTCATTTTATGAGCAGAAATCAATACTCTGCCCTTTGGGAGGAGACAATCTGGATATATTTGGGAAGATCCAGTGTTCTGTAATAGACCCCATTAAAGTGCTGCTGCCACATTTCAGTGGTGATAGAGCCACTAAAATAATTTAATGGCTCAGGACGGGGCGATTTCCATTGGATTTTCCCTCCATCTCAGTAAGTTTCTATTAAATATATTTTACACGTCTAATTCCTCCTGGTCCAATCATGGACTTTATTGTCCATTACTTAAATTTCTTACATTTCCCCCTCTTTTGTGGTCCCATGAAAACACAATTCATTCCAGCCAGTGAAGATAATTCCTTGTGGGAATCTCCCAGTCTCAAATAATTCCGTGTCGGAGAAATCCCACCATTCCTGCTCTTTCCTTCCCACTCTGAATCCATTCCCATTTCCTGCACTGCTCCAGTATTTGATTGAGCTGTTTGACCTCTGTCATCAGCAGCTCTTGGCAAGGGGGACAACAAAAGGCCTCTTCATTTGGGATTTGCCAGATCCTGGTATTCCCAGTCATTCCTGGGAATTATTGGTGCGCTCTCCTCATCCGTGCCCAGCTCTCAAGTTACCAGCACCCGAAGCTGTGATGCCAGAGGGTCTCCTTGGAAACTCCACATGTTTTTGGGATATTTTAGCTGCGCATCCTGAACGGCAGCAAAAGGTGGGATCTTTTCCAGCCTAAAGAAATCGGGCCATTGTCATCATTCCCAAAGACTGGGAATGCCGTCAGCAAAGCTCACTGCTCACAGGGTAGAGAATCATGGAATTGTTTGGGTTGGAAGGGACCTCAAAGGTCATCCAGTCCCAGAGGATGCTCCAAGCCCCAATGTCCAACCTGGCCTGGGACACTGCCAGGGATCCAGGGGCAGCCACAGCTTCTCTGGGAATTCCAGCCCAGCCCCTCCCCACCCTCCCAGGGAATAATTCCTTCCCAAGATCCCATCTAACCCTGCCCTCTGGAAGTGCTTCAGACAAAGGAAATTCTGGATTTCCAGTGTGTTGTCGCAGAGCTGGAGAGAACCCCCCAAGAACTTTCTGTGACGTTGCAAATCTGCTCTGTGCCCTCCTGCTCAATTAAGCATTAAAGTCCTCATTAATATGATTTTCATGTGGGGGGCTGGTTTTAGGAAAGGCAGGCAGTGGAATTTCCCTGCTGTGGGAATAAATGAGATGTTGTAGACAGAATTAGCTTAGAAAGGATTTATAAAGGATTCAGCCAACTTTCCTGAAGTGGGACATAAATAAAACTGTTTTTGAGCCCTCTCATCGATACCCACCAGAGCCATCTCACTGTGAAGCTTCACACAGCCAAACCCACCCCAGAACTCAAACCCTGTCCTCAAGTGTCTCAAACAGCAGAAAATTCCCACAGAAACATCATCAGAAATGTCTTATCCGTGGTTTTATCACCAGCCAGGATCATTTCTGGATTGATTTTGCTGCCGCTAAACCACAAGGACTCACGCTGACATCAACAATCACGTCAATACCCAACCTTCAATATGCACAACATAAAAAATAAGGAATTATTGCTGTTCTGCTCCCACCAGCAGAAAGGATCAGGAGGGTCCTTTTGTATCCCAGCAGTTAAAATCCCATGGGATAATATTGGTAAGGGAGTTAAACTTGGATAATCACTGGGGATGATTATGTACACAAATCAACACCAACTCAACAACTATTTCTCCGTGAAAAACCCATTTGAAAGACAAATTCCATGTTAGGCCACAGCACCATGAATTCCCTGCTCACATTTAGAACTGAGATTATCCAAAGCCAATGGGAGGGATTGAAAACAACCTTTTTTTCCATGTTCCCTTCATTCCAAGTGTTATCTGACAGCCACATCAGCGTTAATGTTTCTCCCCAACCCATCAAATATTTGATTTCTAATTAAGGCCTTTTCATCTCCATTGGATTTGTCTCCCTCATCTTTAATTATGTTTCCATCCACGCTGCTCAAGAGCAAGGACTTGCATTTTTACATTATATAGAAATCACACTGTAAATATTTATCAGATGGTTCCCTCTCTGCTGCTGCTGGGTTTGGGAATTCAGGCTCACAGGAAAGAGGGAATGTTCCCCATATTAACACCTCGCTGCTTGTTAGGATTTCACTGCCTCCCATACATTGATTTTCCCTCTCCCTCTCCACGTCCCATCGCTCCTGCAGCTGCAAAACACACCTGGGAATGTCACAGACACCAGTGGAAAAATGGGATCCTCCTGGGGGCCGAGGAACACACAGAGGCTGCAGAGAGATTTTGTTCTACTTTAGAACCAAACCTTAATAAATCACCGAGAAAAGTCCCAGCTTTGAAGGTACCGCACGGGGTAGGAACAACAAATTGGAGTTTGGAGCAGAAGAGTTCAATCCTGGCTCTTTTCTCCTCTGGATATTTCTGTGGCATCAACCCATGGAGAAAGGATGGGGAAAAAAACATTCCTGTTTGGAAAAGCAGGTTTTGTGTGGTTACACCTTCTAAGAAAAAGCTTTTCTGGTAGAAAGTTGCCTAGTGGAGCACTTGGCTCAAGCAAAAAANGAGATCAAGGAATATTTCAACAGAATGCAAAAAAAAAAAAAAAAATTACAGAATTAGTTCCTGCCATTATCATGAGCAGCCCGATGATGTTTAGGAGAGGACAAGAGGTGCTTTGCCAGGGTGGGAGGTCAGGAGTGACGGCGTTGGGGTGAGATCCTCCTTGAGGAGCCCCGAGTCCCGGCCGAGGAGCGGGAGAACCGCGCCGCTGCCCGCGGTGCTGAACGGCCGAGCCGCTGAGCGCCCGGGCCCGGCCGCTGCCCGCG
>VYXD01007384.1:54303-69883 GCA_013397195.1 Hylia prasina
ACGGACAGGGACGGGACACGGACACGGACACAGACAGAGACAGGGACAGGGACAGGGATGGGACAGGGACAGGGACAGGGATGGGACAGGGACAGAGACACGGACAGGGACAGGGACACAGGGACAGGGACATGGACAGGGACACGGACACAGACAGGGACAGGCAGGATGTGCCACCCCCAGCTCCACATCCGCAATCTCCAGGGAATTCAGCTGGAAGGGATCCACGCTGCTCTTGGAACCCAGCATGAGTTACGGTGCCTCTCTGAGCCCGGAGAAAACAAATACATTTTGAAACTTCCTGGGTTTTTCTCTTCCCTCCTTCAGCTGGAAACAGACAGGGACAGGGATTGGGCAGCTCCAGATATGGAGACACTGAGGGGAAAAAAAAATCCAGGAAAGCTTGAGGAGCACATTCAGAGCAGCCCGAAGTGTCTCCTAATCCTTAACATGTTCATTCCCTTTGTCCATTACTTGGTTTTCAGCCTGAGCCTATCCAGCATCCTGGGGTTTGTTAATTTTATATTTTTTTCATTCTTTTATTGCTTTAATTGCATGACACACTTGAGTCTGGATTACTTTGGAGAGGAATACCAGGAGATTGGAGTGCAGGCAAGGTGAATTCCAGCACGGCAGGGGGAAATCTCACATGACAGATCCATTTCTGAATTCCCAGGCGAGGGGTTTTCCCCAGAAAAAATCAGGAAGTTCTTTTTTGACTCCTGAGCCTGTTAATTTTAGTGACAACAACAGAGGAGCGTTTGAAAGGAAATCTATTAATCCAATTTTCAGCTTTTCAGCGTGGGGGAATGTCTGTAATCCTCACAAAAGAGGGATGAACTAGTTCGGGAATCAGAAGGTTCCTGTAAAAAATACCAATCCCATCTATGAAAAAATATTATTTCTGGGATTTCAGGAGGAAACCTGAGGAGTCTGGGGGTGGAGGAGGCTCAGGAGGACTTTGTGGCTCTGCACAGCTCCCTGACAGGAGGGACAGCCGGGATTGGGATCTGCTCCCAGGGACAGGGACAGGGACAGGAGCAGAGGGAACCACAGCCCTCTGCACCCGGGGCAGGGAACAGNAGCCTGAGCGCGGCAGCGCCGCTCTGCACCCGGGGCAGGGAACAGCGGGATGGGACCTGGGAATAAACACTGGGATGGGTTCTTGGGGAATAAACACCAGGATGGCTCCTCACAAACCTGAGCAGGGCCAGGAAACAGCAAGGAGCCACGAATGCTCCTCCTCAAGTTGTGCCTGGGGTGCCCAGCAGCAGGAAAAGCCATGGAAACTCAGCTGCAGGTGGAACCCATCTCTCCTTCTCCTCCTTCCCACCAAAGCAGTCTGGAATTCCCTGGCATGAGAATTCCCCAGTGTCCGCGGGATGTGGAGATGCTGCTCATGGTGGAGCTGGTGGGGCATGAGCTCCAAGGAAGCCTTGGGGCACACACTGAAGTTCATCCCAATCCTGGGGCTGTTTTCCCAGTCCTGGGTCTGTTTTCCCAGTCCTGGGTCTGTTTTCCCCATCCTGGATCTGTTTTCCCAGTCCTGGGTCTATTTTCCCAATGCTGGATCTGTTTTCCCAGTCCTGGCTCTGTTTTCCCCATCCTGAATCTGTTTTCCCAGTCCTGGGTCTATTTTCCCAATGCTGGATCTGTTTTCCCCATCNGAAGCCTTGGGGCACACACTGAAGTTCATCCCAATCCTGGGGCTGTTTTCCCAGTCCTGGGTCTGTTTTCCCAGTCCTGGGTCTGTTTTCCCCATCCTGGATCTGTTTTCCCAGTCCTGGGTCTATTTTCCCAATGCTGGATCTGTTTTCCCAGTCCTGGCTCTGTTTTCCCCATCCTGAATCTGTTTTCCCAGTCCTGGGTCTATTTTCCCAATGCTGGATCTGTTTTCCCCATCCCATTTAAAACAACCAAACCTGAGCGGGTTTCCAGTGGCAGCTGAAGCAGAGAGTTTTGAACTGGGATCTTAAATCCCATCTCATTCCATCACCTACCACGGGCAGGGACACTTCCACAGACTGGGATGCTCCTGCTGATCTGACACGGGGATTGGGATGCACAGGACCCTTAAAACCAACCCAGAGCTAAAATAACCAACACTTTTCCCTTGGAGATCCCATTCCAGAACCACAGCATCACTCCCAAGGTTTCCCAGCTCCTCAGTTATCCCATTCCCATTCCCACAGCTGCCTCATGTGCTGTGGGAAGCGCTGAGCACAGAGCAGGCTCTGGATGTTTGACTGACAGAACCCCCAGCACCCAGCAGGGCCTTGGGGTTAAAGAAAAGCATCCCAGGAAAAGCAGAAATGCAAACAGAAAAGGCAACACGGGCAGCCCTGAGATGGAAACTGGTCACATTCAATCTGGGAAAGCAAAGAGCTGAACTTGGTATGAATAATTCACAAACGGCCTCAGACAAATGATCTCAGGTCTGCAAGGAAATGGGAGAACCTCTGGAGGCTGCAGCTCTTTTTATTCCTGCCTGGTTCCTGCTGAATGCTGTTTTCTCTGGGGTTATTTCTTAACTCTTTAAAAAAAATAATATATATATATATGGATATCTAAACAGTTATCCTGGATGTTCAGAGAACACAGCAGACCCCAGAGAAATCCTTTCATTTTCTATTCATCACTGGCTGGTAAATTATTCATTAACAGGGATCACGCAATGGGGGAAAAATTAAAAATTGGCAAATTAGTTTTCATTTGTTGACGTTAATTATTTAGCGTTCTTCCCTTTTATTACAGAAAACACAGAGGGGGATTAGTCTTGTTCTGGCACTCTGAATTTGCTCCCCAGACAACTCCCAAATTAGCATTGCTGTGGCTACTTCTGTGGAAAATCCACGGGAATGTGACTCCAGCGCTGAGATGTTGGGGCAGACCTGGATCTCTGAATTCCAGATAAACCTTTGGATATTTTTCAACAGCACTTTGGAAAAAAATAGGCAGGTGGGGCTTGATTTAATCCAGATATCATCCCAGGCACGGCATTAATGGAGATCCTATTAATTAATCTGCCTGAGCTCAGCCACAAACACCCAATGTTCCCATCAACCTCATTCTAATAAAGAAATATCCTGATATTTAACAGGCAGTGGAAATGGAATTGTCTCTGGAGCAGTTTGGTTTGGGTTTTTGCTGCCCTTGAAGGACAAGAGCAGGAGAAGTTAATCACAAATGCTGGAGGCAGATTAAAACTGGGCTTTGCTCCCCAAATCTCCAGCTCTCCCCAGTCCTGCTCCTGAGCTCGCAGGAGCTGCCTGGAGAACTCGTTCAACACCTCGTCCAATTTTTCTTCCTTCTAATTTCAGTGGCTGCTCCATCCTGAAAAGCTGGGAAAGCTTTGATTCCTCCCAGCTTTTCCACCCGGGCGGCCACACCACTCCCAGCCTCAACTCTGATTTTTCTGGAGCACTCTCCAAGTGAAACCTGCCACTCATTTATACAAATATGCATAAAATAATAATAAAATCATGATTAAAACCCCACCTGGCTTTATGGGAATCCCCATTATGGCCAAACTGCCTATTTCAAGATTTTTAACAAGTTCCTGAGAGAGCAAACTGCTCGTGGTGCTGCTCAGCTGAGAGCAAATAATCCCAGCTGAGCCTTTCCAGGGAAGTTCAACTCTCCAGTCACAGAGCCCAAATCCTGGTTTTCTGCAGCAGCTGGTCCTGCTCCACTGAATTTCTTTGCTGTGAAGGTGATGCCAGGACCTGCAGCATCCTCAGCTAATTCAGTCAGGTGGGGCCAGTTTATAATGAGCTGAATTAAACAGCATTGGCTTGATTGAGTTGTTAATTCTGCCCTCCCTGGCTGAGGCACAGCTTTGCAGAGGGCAGGGGCCTCTTCCCACTCCCAGTTTCCTGCAAACACACATCCCTGGGAGGATTTCAAAGACAGGACAGGAAATTAAAGGTCTCAACTCCCAGACGTCTCAAGATCAGATCAAAAACCAAATCAAATCCCAGCGTTCACAAACAAAACCTGGGATAATGAAAGGAGGCCCCGGCCACTGGAAGGAGGTGGAATTACATCAGCTTTGTTGCCATTCCAGGACCTTCCTCCCAATGAAACCAAAATGCTGCATAATTAAAAGTAAAAGAAGTGACAAGGACCCCCCTCCCTCGCTGTCTGCTCTCCCTGCAGTCCCTGCCAGCCTCTGCTTTGGGCTTCCAAGACCAAAACTGAATTCAGTGTCAGAAAGGGTAACGACAAACCCCTTCCTCTGAAATGTCTCCATCCAAGGGGCAGAAAGGACAGAAACTCAATTCACCAGAGCTTTGAACTTTTCTGCCACCCAAAATCAAGGCAGAGCCCTTGGGCCCCCCCGTGGCAGCGTCTCACTGATTAAATCTCTCCTTTTCCAGCTGCTTTTTGAACACCTTTAATTTTCAAAGTTCACAGCGACGCCAAAGAGCTTTCACAGCCGAGCCTGAGAGAGAAACATCCCATTTTTTCCTGGTTTAATGCTACAGGAACGTGGGGAACACCACTGAGACCAGACACGACCTCTGCCGAGCTGCACCGAGGTCACAGGGGCGAACTTCATCAAGCGAAAAGCAGCAGAAAAGGTCAGAGGGGCACGAGGAGTCACATCCCTGTGGATTCCGTGTGCGTGGAGGGGTGAGGGGGAAGCTGGAAGGGAACGTTCTGGAAATGTTACGTTGGAGATGCTGCTTTGAGGCTGTGCTTGGACCTCTGGCAGCTGCAGCATTCACGGGAGGGATCTGTCACAGTCTGCCTTGAGAGAAACGCAAACGTTGGTGCCGGGTGTTCTCCTGCTGCCTTGGGCAGGGATTGCTGGAGCTGGAAAAGGTCAAATCACGGCTCCCACGGGAAAGGCTTTCCAGGGAGATCAGCTCTGGCTGTGGGAAGGAAAGGGCAGGTGGGTGATGCTTTGTGAGCTCTGTCAGCCAGGCAAAGCTCAGTGCTGGAAATGGTGCGGAGATGCTTTGGCTGCTGGGGTGTTTGGGTGTGTTCCTGTCACGGGAAGGAATTCCATCCCTCCGTCCCTGTGTAACTCTGGGACATGGAGCTGGGATGGGGAATTTGAAGCACGTGGTTCTCCATCCCATGTAAAGCATTTTTGGAAGGCATGAGTGGTTTAAATAAAACATAAAACATGAGTCCCACATTCAGGGATAAAGCCCAGGAGTATCAAACTGGGTCCCTGGTTCAGTGACCACTTCCCTGTTGGAAAATCCACTTTTATGGACAGAAGAAGGCAACAAAAAAGAACCAAAGCACCAGGACTGCAAAGCTGTGCCGTCCCAATCCGAGCAACTCCTGAGAGCCAAACTCTCCTGCAGGAGAATCCCAGGATGGTTTGGGTTGGAAGGGTTCTTAAAGGCTGCCTGATTCCACCTGGGACACCTTCCACTATCCCAGTGTGCTCCAAACCCCATCCAACCCGGCCTTGGGAACCTCCAGGGATCTGGGGCAGCCACAGCCCCTCTGGGAATTCCATCCCAGCCCTTCCCCACCCTCCCAGCCAGGAATTCCTTCCCAATATCCCATCAACCAGAACAACCACATGGGAAGAGGAAAAGCACTCCCAGCTGAGTTATGAGGACAGTGAGCAAAACCAAACCAGCACTGAAGTGTTTCTCCCTTCATCACACAAATAATTGGGAACACACAGGGTTGTGTGGTGCTTGTTAAATAGGATCTTGTGCTGCTGGTGGCAATACCATTCCATGGCAATAGGTTATCCTGGGAAGTCAGCTCAGTGGGGTTGCAGCGTGCCAAGCTGAAATGGGAACCATTTGTTTTCTGTCTGCATTGCAGCAGGAGCTGGCAGGGTTTTTGTGGAGCGTCCCTGACAGCCTCCAACTGTTATTTTTCCAAAGGAACGCCGTGCCTGTGGAGTTAACGGGAGTGCAGGCAGCCAGGGGTCCCTCCACAGCCCTGGCACCCTGCTCAGGGTCCTTTGCAGGAGCAGAGAGCAAAATGTGACACAGATTTCTGCCACTGCTGCTCTGGGATGTCACCAGGCCCGCCCTGTGCTGTCCCTGTGCCAAAGGACACGGCGCTGCTGCTGCTCCCCCAGGCTGAGGGCACCAGGAGGGGCAGGGGCTGGGCAGGCCAAGAGGTTTTGCATTTCTGAGGGTGTGGAGAACCAAACTCTGCCTTTCCAGGCAGTTCCGCAAGTCCTTGACCCCACCAAGGTTGATTTCTGGAGGGGCGCTGCAGAGTTTTACCTGAGGATGTCCTGGGGGGCACAAGGAAAGGCAATTCCTGCCCATAAAGGGAGGGATTTCCCAAAAATCCACCCCAGGAGCTGATGGAACTCCAAGGTGCACATTCCTCCTGCCAGAGGAGCTCTGGCTTTGGGACAGAAGGAGTCACACAAGTCTGCTCTGATGGATAATAAAGAATCCTGGGATATCCTCAGCTGGAAGGGACCACAGGGATCACCCAGACACCCCAAAAACCCCACCCTGTGCATCCTTGGGAGCGTTGTCCCAACACTCCTGGAGCTCGGGCAGGTTTGGGAATGTGCCCATTCCCTGTTCAGTGCCCACCACCCTCTGGGAAAGAACCTTTCCCTCATCTCCAACACTAGAGAGGCAGCAAATCCTGCATCCTTTGACCTCTCCAAGTCCCATTTATTACAGAAATATTTCAGGTTGGATGGCTCCAGGACTTATCCTGTGCCCCAAAATTCCCAGGCTGGATCTCTCTCAGCCCCACCCTGTCCCTGCTGATCCCTGCCCACCTCCAGCTCTGCATGTGCCACCCTTCCCTTGGGCCCCTCCTTTCCCTTCTAACCTGCACTTTATCCATCTTGACAAGGAATTCTCCCAGCTCCAAAGCAGCTTTAAGCAATTCCTTTATCCCCAGTACATTCATCTGGCTCTTCAGAACAGCAGCTTTGCCACTGGACTGGAGCAGGGGAATCAATTTTCTGGGAGCAGCCTGTTTTTATTCCACCAGCTCTCCCTTCCCGATGATCCCACGTCCCCTGCCTTGCCCCGACAGGTTTTTGCATGCAGAACTTTTTCCAGATGGCAGATTCGGTGCAGACAGCAATTTGCATAATTTAAATCTGCTTCCTGGCATGAATTACAGCACAACACACCACGGGCTCGGGTTTCCAGGGCTGGGCAGTGCCCAGGAATTGCAGGTGACCCTGGAAAACCCTGCCTGAGCCGTGGCACGGGGAAGAGCTGAAATCAGAAGTATTTCCTGATGGAAATAATAATTCCCAGGGGAACGTGCTCCAAACAGCAGCATTCCAGTGAACTCCAGTAGCTCAGTGCCTGCTCGGGAGTGAGAAGGTCAAGGAGAGCTCCTGGTGACAAAACTGGATTTTCCCACAAGGACAAACACAACTTTGGGGGTGTTCCAAGAAGGCTGAAACAAATCCATGCTCAGTGGATCTCTTTTCCCGACTTTCCAGTCCCCAGAAGCCGGGCTGAGAGCTGGAATCACCTCTCTGGGATTCCCAGCACACACTGATCCCAAACCTGCCTGGTCACTTGGGAGGCAGCCCCTCCCAACAGGGGCCTCGTGCCAAAAATGAATTATTCACCTTCCAGAAGCTCCAGCTTATACCAAACACAAGTTTCTGTCCCAAAATACACCCGGGAACAACCGAGAGATGGAAGCATTGGGAGCAGGAATGTGCTGGCAAACACGGAACACAAACAGATCCCTCTTCCGGAGAACCCCACAACAGGCAATAATCCCAAAATAATCCCAGTGAAACACACATTCCCCAGACCCTGCCTTGCTGCCATCACTTTGGTGGCACCCTGGGGCCCTTCCCACCCTTGGCAGGTGCAATGGCCAAGACTGAACATTCCTCTGGGAGAGACACAACGGGCCCAAACCCCACAGTCTGCAGCCTCTTGGGTGCTGAAAACAGCAAAAAACTCCAAAAGTGCCTTTTTTAATCTGTTGGCAGCCCGGGCAAGCCAAGGTCTCCAAACATTTGTGTGTCCTATATCTCAATTAATGCCCTTTAATTTCTGCACCAAGTGTTTGCGGTCTTCTCTCCCCGTTAGAGGAGCGTTAATTTTGCTGCTGGTTTTAATTAATTAAATTAAATTATTTCTCCTTCTCTCCCCGTTAGAGGAGCGTTAATTTTGCTGCTGGTTTTGTTCAATTTAATTAATTTATTTCTCCTTCTCTCCCCGTTAGAAGAGCGTTAATTTTGATTCTGGTTTTAATTAATTTAATTGATTTATTTCTCCTTCTCTCCCCGTTAGAGGAGCGTTAATTTTGCCCCATTTCCAAACTCGTGTTTGGAAATGCCAGATGCTAAATTCCCTAATTCTGTTATCTGTGGGGTTGTGACAGGCCCCAGGCAGGGAATTCCTCCACCCCCTCATGATGAAATTCCACACTATTAAGGCTGTATTTTCAATTAAAACTTGCCTTGGAATATTCACAGGCTGCTCCCAGTGCAATTCCTTCCCCCCAGCCCCGTGTGGATGTGTTTGCTCTGTCCTGGTGGTGAATTCCCATCAACTTTCTGCCAGGGAAAAAATTCCCAGGTGCTCCTCAGTGGGAATCACATCCATCACCACTTTTAATTACAATGCTCAGGATCCTTCCTTCAAATCCTAAACCCGAGGAGAAAGGAGCTTTTCATGTGCACAACATCCGTGAAATTCCCTGCTCCAGTGACATCCATTTGCTGCTGTTTCCTGGACTCAGGGAGAGATTCCCTCTCTTTCCCTTTTTCCATGAAAGATGAGTTTGCCCAAGGTCACAATCTAAAATCGGTTGTGATTTGTGCCCACACTGAATTATCAGGATCATTTTCCATCAGCAACCGTGCTTGTGAATGGATAATTCAGTGGGGGGTTTTTTTTGCCTGGGATATATTGCAGTTTGAACACTGCTTTAATCCTAATTATACCCAATTTGGGTTTTCATTTTCAGGTGTAGGCAGATCCCGTTTCTGGCAGAACTCTGGGATGAGGAGTTTGACACAAACCAGCTGCTGGAATGACCCAAAATGACCCTGGGAGGGGCTTACACAGACACGTTCTCCCCTTTGGGCCGAGCCTAAACCCCAGCAGCATTCCCAGATCCCTTTGGCACCTCTCCCTTTGCAAGGATTCCAATCAATGACCACCACAGCCACTGTCCGATGGAAAATTCCTGTCAGGCTCTGATCCTCATCGGATTCCTGAGGGGGACAAGGAGAGGGATGGGATAAAAGCTTGGGATGTTTTGTGGAGAGGGAAAACAAGACAGGAGATGATTTAAAATCACCCCGAAGTTCAGGCACCTGGAAAAACGGAACGCTCCTCGCTTCTCATTCAGTCATTAGCACGTAAAAACCACTTTAAGTACTTGATAATTGAAGCAATTTAAAGGATTAACAGGAAATTAATTAATGAAAGACCCTCGTCTGTGTCTCTCCGAAAGCAGCCGCTGCACGTTGTTTTAAAAGGCGCCAAGTTGAACGTTCTCCAAGTGCTTTTTAATAAATGTAAATAATATTCCAAAGCAGGGACGAAATGCCAGCAGTTGAGGGGTGGCTGAGCCATCCGTGGCATGTAAATGAATTCCCTGCCTGGATATCAGGACGTGGATGTGCAGCCTTCAGGAATCAAATGAGCAGAACTTGCACAGCTTGAAAGGAGCTTCCCAGAGCTCCCAAAAAATCCCTTTTATTATTTACGTGGGAAAAGCAGAGGAGCAGCAAAGGGGAAGAGTTGCAGGTGGCACCAGGGGTCAGAGAAACCTGACAGAAAATGCTGAATTTTGGTGAAATTGGGGGCAGATGAATTAATCATGAACACGGGAAATGCAAAAAAAACCACTGGAGGATGGAATTGGATTTACACACAAAGCTAATGGCAGCACTCCTGCAGCTGGGAGAGCAGATCCAGCGTCCTTCAGTGGGAATCATGGAATTATTAAAGCTGGGAAAGGCCTCAGGGGTATTCCCAAATCCAGCAGAACTGCCTGGGAAATCATCTCCCATTCCTAAGGGATGGGGGCTCCTCTCTGCTGTGTTCCCCACAGCTCAGCCTGGATCCTCCAGGGGGGTTCACTGGCCCAGGTCAGGGTCAGGTTGGTTCCCAAATTCCCACTTCTCCACAGTTTTCCTGGTTCCACCCTGTTTCCACTCCCTTGACACCCCTTTCAATGAGGGATTGTCCCACTTCAACCCCCAGGTCTGGCAGAGAAAGAGCTGAGAATTCCTTTTCCTCATGGATATTTTCCCAGCTCTGTTTTTAACTCAAAACCACTCTCTGGACCAACTAAACCCCGGACTGAGATCCTTGTTTCAGGAGACATTTCCATGTTTTCTCTGGCTGATTTCACTCTCTGTAGTTATTCTCTCCGAATTCACACCCCGTAGTTGCTCATCCAACCTGTTGTAGAGGAGTGAGTTGGAACTCAGGTCCCAGCCCCTGTTCTCAGGGAACAGCACAGAAATCTGGCACAGCACCTGGAGCTTCCCCTGCCCACCTGAATCCAGGATGCTGCAGTCAGGTTTTCCAGCTGTAAAAATATGGAATATTGGCTTTGCTGTGTTTTCCCTGCTGGAATCAGGACACTGACAGCCACAGGTCTTTAGAACAGTTACTGAAACAGGAAAACTTCCCCCTCAGAGAGCTCATCCCAAGCTGTTTGTCATTTATTCCTGTGTCTCTTTGGCATCCAGGGAGTTGCTGGAAGTACAGACATCCCCTGGCATTTGATCTCCTCCCTGCATTTCAGGTCTGTACAAGCTTTTGCACACAAAGCCAGGATTCAGCCCTTGGGCACATAAAGAGTCTCCCTGGTTTTATTGGGATTCCAGGAATCCCCAAAGTGCCAGAGCAGGAACCTGCTCTGACAGAAAATCTGATTTTTAAAGGATTTAAAGCGGGGAAAGGACTCCAATTCTGTCTGTGCCTTGGAATACTCAGGGAAAGCAGGGGACAAAAGTACTGGACACAATTCCAGAGGTTTGACAGTGCTGCATTGGGAGCATGAAGTGAATCCCAGCACCTACAGTTCAGGGAAATCCTTCTGGATTTATTTTATTTCTGAGACTCCCCTAGAGCTTCTCCAGCCTTTTGGGAAGTTGAAAAACTTGAACCAGCAAAGGCAACCCAAATATATTCAGCTTCAGGTAAATGAAATATTCCTAATGCAGCCTTTTTTTTTTTCCCCTGTGCAATTTAACAAATGAGTTTCCAGTGTCTGACAAGTTGTCCTGGGGAACAGAGACTCTCGGATTAATTCCAGCCTGGGAGAAACGAGAATTCAATATTTGCTGATTTCCAGCCACCCACTGGAACTCAGAGTGAGGATCCATCAATCCCAACGTGTTCAGCCTCCTCCTCCCGTGAGGAATGGGATGTGCAGGATGGATCCTCCCCTGAGGGTCGGCTCCCTGCCCTTGGAATTCCTGAGGAACCATTCCCAACTCCCTGCTTTGCCTCCCAGTGTCTCTCCCCGTTTCATTTCCACCCTCGGGTGTTTGTCACAGTCACTCCCATCCATCACATCCCCGTGGATTGCCTTGGAGTGAGGCTTGGGAAAGCTTTATGGGATGTCTGTGCTTGGGGATGAGGGTTGGGAAAGCTTTATGGGATGTCTGTGCTTGGGGATGAGGGTTGGGAAAGCTTTATGGGATGTCTGTGCTTGGGGATGAGGGTTGGGAAAGCTTTATGGGATGTCTGTGCTTGGGGATGAGGGTTGGGAAAGCTTTATGGGATGTCTGTGCTTGGGGATGAGGGTTGGGAAAGCTTTATGGGATGTCTGTGCTTGGGGATGAGGGTTGGGAAAGCTTTATGGGATGTCTGTGCTTGGGGATGAGGGTTGGGAAAGCTTTATGGGATGTCTGTGCTTGGGGATGAGGGTTGGGAAAGCTTTATGGGATGTCTGTGCTTGGGAATGAGGTTTGGAAAAGCCTCGTGGGATGTCTGTGCCTTGGGAATGAGGTTTGGGAAGACTTTATGGGATGTCTGTGCCCTGGGAATGAGGTTTGGAAAAGCCTCGTGGGATGTCTGTGCCCTGGGAATGAGGTTTGGGAAAGCTTCATGGGATGTCTGTGCCCTGGGAATGAGGCTTGGGAAAGCTCTGTAGGATGTCTGTGCCTTGGAATGAGGCTTGTGCCTCGTGGTGCAGAGGGGATGGAGTTTGGGATGGAGGGAACCTCCCTGTGGAAGCTGCTCCCGAGGGAATCTCCGCTCCGGCGCGCTGGGAGAAGAGCCTGGCTGCCCAATCCAGCCGGCCCCGCTACAAGGGCTCCGGCAGGATCCCCAAAATAATCCATCACTCCCGCACCGAGGAATTATCTCAGCGCTCTGCCCACCCCCGGAGCCCGGATTGGTCCCGCAGCATTCCCGGGGTGACTTCATCGGGATCCAGCCCCGAGCTTTTCCGTGTTGCCGAAGAGCTGAACTCCCGGCCCCGGGAGCCCCGCATCCATGGCCGGGAGCTGAAATCCCTGCGGAATCCCGAGCTCAGAGCCGCGGGCTGCTCCCCCCGGGAAGCACAGCCGCGGTTTTCCCCCCCGTAATTGCACAGCCCGAAGAGAAAAGGCTGTGAAATCCAGGGAAATTCTGCCACAGCAGAGCCCTGAGAATCCCCGAGAATCCCTGAGAATCCTCAGGCATCTTTTCCAAGCGCTGCTCGGAATTGTTGTCGCCCGGAGACGATTCCCCCCGTTCCCGAGCTCAGCGCCCGGCCTTATCCAAGGCTCATAAATTCCCTTAATAAACTTACAGCACGTCAGGAGCGGCATCGCCTTTGCTCCAGCCTCCTTCTCCCAGCGTAAAAGTGCGGCCGGATCCCAGATTCCTTACGGAAATGTGCCTGCGCATCCCCGGCTGGCGAGTGACATCCATGTCCCGGTGGATCATCCCCAGCCCCGCCACCCCTTCCCGGGTTATTCCCGAGGGAATTATTTCCCTGGGTAAGGGGTTATTTCCGAGCTCCATCCCGGAGCTGCCGGAGCCGCACCGGAGGGAGCTCGGCGCGTTCCTTTAGGATGAAATGAAATCCCTTACCAGCCGCATGCTGAAGTTTCCCAGGAAAAGGAGGCAGGAACGCGGCTCCTCCCGGCGCTGGCTCCTGTGGAACAGCAGGAGACAGGGAAGCTGCAAACCTCGGAGTTGAGCTCGCTCTGAAGGCACCAGAAAAACCTCAAAGAGAGAGGAGGGGGGGAAAAAAAATGGGAAGAGCCAGAGCTGGAGCGAGCAGCGCACAGCCAGAGAGATGGGAAACTTCTGGCACGGCTCCAGCGGGGATGGAGCCGCCGTCATTCCCAGCCATTCAGCCATGGGAATGAGGGGAAACTTGGATTTACGGGCGGCTTGGGATCGCTGCAAGGAGCCTTTTGTAGGGAATCCAGCGGGGAACGATGCCGGCTCCAAAAGGGAATGGCGGGGTGGGTGTGTGCAGCACGCACAGAAACACATCAATCCCTTATTCCACTTCACGGATTCTGTTTTCTAGATTTTATTTGATGTATTTTATGTGCCATATCCCATGTTCTGTTTTCTACCTTCTGTTTTATATTTTATATAATCCACTTTATAGATTCCATTTCCTGTCTTTTATTTTATAGATTCTATTTTCTATTTTCTATAAATAGTCCCAGGTGCCAGCACAAACTCCAAGCAGCTTGTTCCATCAGCTCCTCGATGGGAATTATTTATTATTCACAATTCCAACCCCAAATCCAAGTGGCTTCACTGGGTTTTATGATGCTCCTTTCCCTAATATTGCCAAAAATCCATTTTCCAGAGGTAATTCCAAGGATTTCAAGCACGTGCTAAAGTGTCAGTGCTCCGAGCCTAAACTTGAGCGAAGATTTCTGCTTTGGCAGGCACTGAAAGGAAAATAAATAATAATCCAAAACAACAACAATTGCCAGTTTTCCTGAGGCCAGAGGGCTCTGCAAGGCTCAGACAAACAACCCTTGGTGCTCCCTCACACCTCCAGACTCCAGTTTTCCATGGGATTATTTGGTGTCCTGAGCTCCAGCCCCTCTCCCTGACCTCTCCACGCAGGAAATCCCTCTGTGCCCTCTCCAGGAGCTGGGCTTGTCCTTCCCTGTGCTCCCAGGAGCTGATCCCACGGCAAGGATTTGATGGATGGGAAGGGAGAGGAGCTGTTCCTGCTCCTCAGGAGAGCTCTGGCTGGGAAAGCAGGATCCAGACATGTTCCTTGCATCCCAGCTGCTCCTTTCCCACTGCGTTCTGGAACAATGAGCACTCCCTGTCCAACCAGCAGATTTTAAGGCAGCCAAAATCCAGGAGCTCCTGCACTCCCAGAACTGCCCGGGTTCCCTCTTGAGAACAGCCTTAAAGCCAGGAATGAAATCAGGAATTAAATCCACGGAGCTGAAGGGATAATTTTCCTCTATGCTGATGGGCAGGATGTGAGAGTGCAGCGAGGCCTTGGAGCTGCACTGAATTCCCAGCCAGCCCCACGTCCAAACGTGGAATTTCAGAAGGGCTGGGATGCTTTCAGCAGATCTTTCCCGAGGAGCAATTCCACTTCACCATGGATTTGCTGAGTTTTAGGAGCTGTGGGGATTTGGCTCCCGGGGTCTGCTCAGGGGTGGAGTGGGGTGATCCAGACAGAGCAGGGAGGTGCAGGAGGGTCCATGTGGAGCAGGAAGGACCCTCTGGAGTAGGAAAATCCCTCTGGAGCAGGGAGGTCCTCCTGGAACAGGATGTTCTCTCTGGAGCAGGATGATCCCTCTGGGGCAGGATGGTCCATTTGGAGCAGGAAGGACACTCTGGAGTAAGAAAATCCCTCTGGAACAGGATGGTCCCTCTGGAGCAGGACAGACCCTCTGGAGCAGGATGTTTCCTCTGGAGCAGGATATTCCCTCTGGAGCAGGGAGGTCCTCCTGGAACAGGATGTTCTCTCTGGAGCAGGATGATCCCTCTGGGGCAGGATGGTCCATTTGGNTCCCTCTGGAGCTGGATGGTCCCTCTGGAGCAGGATGGTCCATTTGGAGCAGGGAGGTCCCTCTGGAGCAGGAAAATCCCTCTGGAACAGGATGGTCCCTCTGGAACAGGATGATCCATTTGGAGCAGGGTGTTCCCTCTGGAGCAGGATGTTCCCTCTAGAGCAGGGTGGTCCCTCTGGAGCAGGGTGGTCCCTCTGGAGCAGGAAGGACCCTCTGGAGCAGGGTGGTCCCTCTGGAGCAGGGTGTTCCCTCTGGAGCAGGAAAATCCCTCTGGAGCAGGATGCTCCCTTTGGAGCAGGATGATGCCTCCAGCAGGATGATCCTTTTGGAGCAGGGAGGTCCCTCTGGAGCAGGATGGACCAACTGGAGCAGGATGGTTCCTCTGGATCGAGGTGCTCCATCTGGAACAGGGTTCCCCAGCCAGCCCACGATGCTCCTCAACATTCCCAGCTCCCAGCCCCGTTCCCCAGGGCACACCTGCAGCTCCTCCCGAGTCACCCAGGCCACACCTGTCCCTGCCCAGCCAGCCCTGTGTGTGTGTGCCAGGCCTGAGCCCCCACGCGCTGTGGGTGCTGTGCCACGGCTCCCTCACCAAACCAGGCCCAGCTCCTCAGACTAAACCCGGGCCTAACAAGGGCCTTCTCAGGGCTGCTGTTCCCTGAGATCTCCTCGGGGTTGCTG
>VYXD01007391.1:1081-17460 GCA_013397195.1 Hylia prasina
ATCAAGGAAATTAAAGAAAAAAACCCAAGCAAATTATTTCTGACACTCTATACACAGTAAAGTGTAGATTATCCTTTGAAAGTGACTGAAGAGCTTCCACCAAAATGTTTTCATTTATACTTTGTGAGACTTGTTTTTTTAAAATACAATCTAAAAGCAGAAATTAAAAATTTCAAAATTAAGGCCAATGTAAGTATACATGTACATCATCCTTCGAACACAACAACTATTTGACTACATTGTGAAAAGATTAGACTAGTAAACATGAAGAGCTAATGAATAAGGCAGGCTGTGGGTTCAAACTGACTAGTAATACTTAACATGCCAAAAAATAGATTCCCTGTATGATACAATCATTCTTTTCTGATAGTAAGTGATGTTAGAAACAGTTGGAAAGGTTAGGTTTGTTTTTTTAAATAAGTACATCGCTTTTAATTCCATTTATATATACACTTTTTTTCCTCACATGAATATTTAGGAAATAATCTTTAATTTCTCTACACTTTAGGTTCTTGGCATTATTGTGACTGCATCTAAACAATGATTGTTTAAATGTACTCAACCACTTCAAGACAAGGGTAGTCATATCCTATAGCTGCCTTTAAAAAATCAGGTAAATAATCATCCTTGAAGAAAGTGTAATTACCTGATTTGTTCTTTATTGTTTCCTTACAGTCTCTTAACCCACATCACCAGTCAAGAAGATAGAGGATTTTGCAGAATAAGAGTGATACTTGAATATTTTAAATCAAGCCAAAAAAGTTCAAAAGTTTATCTCAATATTATCACCATAAGAAACAAACTCATAAATTCCTACCTGCTAAGACATCTCCTCTCACTTTTCCACTAATGTTTGAGAGAAAAAAAGGCATACCACTTAACTTTAAAATTTAATTTTCAATAGTCTTTCAGGGAAAATTTTGCCTTAAATATTTCCCAATGCATAATCTACAAGTTTGCGCACGTTATTTATTCAAACAATTCTTCAATTGTTCTAGATGTCTTGCATCTGCATCCTGTAGAATTAATACAGTGGCTTTAGACTGAAAAAGAATTCAACTCTATAGTCATCAGAGACCTATCAGTCATCCTTGACATTTCTCTAAACCATGCTTAAGCTTTGGATGTGAAATGGTATCTTTTTCAGCATATTCATTTCAGGCAGTGAAAAGCCAATCAAAGTTGTTAGAACATCATCAGCAAAATCTAGTTTGAGATAAACTGAACCATCAGAAATTTTTGTTTTTATACTCCTGGACTCATTGCTGCTTGTGAGGTTTCTATTAAGAGTTAAAATAAAATATCTAACTTTCAGATTTGGAAATTATTCTCCCATCTCATTAGCACTGTGAAGAACACAAGTGAGAAGCCTCATTTACAATATAAACAGGTTGGGTTCTGTATTTGTATCATGGAGGTGATTTTTACACTTTAATCATGTTAAAGCTTTGGAACTGACAACAGAAGGCTAGCCTGATCTATCAATGTTATCTAGAGACCTGGTCCAGAATTTGGCTGCAATAGTGGTCATTGTCTCAAGAACATCAGTGGTTAAGCTCTAGCTTCTTGATAGTTTTGGAAGCATCTATGCACATTTAAATTATATAACTGCACTTGGAACCTATTTATCCCCCAAAGGGGGATGACCAAGGAACTCAACCTCCCTACAGAATCACACCAAAGAAAAATTACTATAAGAGTAAAAAACCACAAAGTTTTTGTCTTCTGACATTATAACCTGCAGCTAAGGAAAAAAATACCCTGACTTTAAGTTCGCTCCAAAATTCTACCACTTGGAAAAAACGGTACAGTTACTTACAGGAAATAACCCATTTGTTTACTCACCAACGGGTCTAATCCCTAGCATGTCACGCCATTTTCGATAAGTTTCTCATGTCGTCCATGCAGTCCTTAGACAGTCTGTCACCCGCTTGGCGCTGCTACCTTGTGCCAAGACCCCCGGGGGCGGTAAGGCCAGCTGTCACCTCACATCCCTGCGGATACCGACGAGCTGCAGTGGACAGCGATGGATGCTAAGACGAGATGGTCCGCCCCACCAGAGTCACATTAAGGAGGACACGTCTCCCTACTGCTCAAACAGGCTGACCAGAGCCCAAGCCCCTTTCCCCGCATCCTACCCTCAGCCGAGCCACCCCATACACTTATCTGAGGCAGGGGCGGTGCCGAACGAGCGGGCGGGCAGAAGCAGCAGGGCAGTCTACTTCCCATCACTTGAGTTATAGGTGGGAAGACGAGAATACACCTGCTCTCTGTGCACAACCCCCAAAAACACCGCGCAACTCAGCAGCCAATAGGAGGCGTGGCGCCACGCGCGGCTTTAAGCATCGCAAGAACACTGCCCCGCCTCCTCCAGTGCTAGGGAAGAAGCACAAGACGGAGTTTTCGCAGACGCCATTTTTTTTCAAAAAAAAATCTCTGAGGTCGCTCTCCTTTACTGCCTTTTATTGTCTCCACTGTTCCTGCTGCTCTTCTCGTGGCCCCCGTCAGGCAGGTAAAACAAACAACCTAGGCACACTGCGGCGGTGCAGGATAGATAGTGCTCCTCTCCTCGTGATACTTAGGCCTGTCTCGCCGTGCTCTACACGGAGGGCGGGGCGAACTAGAAGCCATCCCTGCCCTGATGGGCAGCTGCCTTACCCAACGGGGCCGCAGTGGGTCCCCCACGGGGGGAAGGAGAGTAAGTGGTTGGGCCAGTCATCTGGCAGTGTTGGTGGATGTGTGTGTTGGTAGTAGGAGCTGTTCACCTTTCTCTCCCGTACGTGGTGGGTGCTGGTAAGCGCGGTTCGGAGGGGATGTTGCTTGCACTGGGGGTGGGGTAAGGGGGATGGGTTAAGCCGGGTTGAAGAAAATGAAGTTGTTGATCGCACCCCTCCCGACCCTGTTGTGTGACACAAAAACACGGGAGGCCTGTCGCCGCTGGGCCCCAGGATTTTCTTGGACTCTCGCAGGGACAGCGCGGGGCGGCGGAATTGGGTAGGTCTGGGGACTGCTGCGTGGAGGAGGGGGCCGGGAGTGATGACTCCTTAGCTAATGTGCAGTGGTTTTGCGCAACTTGCAGACCCAAGGGGCCCCATCTGCCCTAAGGGAAGGGCGAAAAGGATGATTTGTGTCTCTGCCGGCAGCAGTCGCGCTTCGGTGGCCATAGTGTGAGCACGGCGGCCCAACTGGTGCCGCTCCCGGAGTGGCGATGTGGTGGAGGCTGGTCGCACTAGCGGGTGCGTGCTAAGGCCGGGGGGGCGGTCGCCGCCCCTTTCTGGCGCCTACTTTGGGTAACTGGATGGAGTGAGTTTTTGGTAATTATGGTGGGCAGGGAGAAAGACGAGTGAGGGCACTCCCCTGTGGCCTGTGCGGAAGCAGCCGTGTCGAAACGATTGGGGAGCGTTCTGCAGCAGAGCCTGCTTTTAGGGGCCATGCCAGAGTTCTCGTGGCGGGGCTGTTGCACTCTGTTGGCCCTGCTTGAGCTGGGGTGAGGGCCTCTGAGTGCCTCCTTTGTGTCTCTCTGGTCAGAGTGGGGGAAATCTTGTGACCGCGTGGTGGTGGTTTTTCGGCTCACGGTTCCGCCTAGCAGTGGGTAGGCGCTATCACAGCCTCCGCCATTTCTGCTGGTCCCTGCCACCGCGGAGGTGGGTCTCGGACTGTGGGGGTTATGTAACGGCGCCTTCCCCCCTCCCACCTAGGGAGTGAGCTGGGATTTCGAGTGCCCGGCGGCTGGCTGGTTTTAGAAGCTGTGCGAGGGGTAAAGGTGAACGTCAGCCCGAGCAGACTGCCGCGTGGGCTGCGTAACGGGAGGCGGTCCGGGCGGAAAGGGTCCTTAGTCCCGGAAGGAGCGGGGTAGAGACACACCGGCATCTCCCAGCCCTCTACTCATGCCCGTGACTGCTTTATTTAGATGTTTTTTAAAATGCTGCGTTAGCCAATTTAATCCTGCAAACTTGATTTGCACAAAAGAGCACAGCAACTAGTCGAGAGCATCTTGTCCTGAACAGTATATTACAGTTCTTCCCCCTGCAGCTCTAGAATTTTTTGGGAGGGTCGTAAATAGAATAGGGTATGGAAGGGTTAGCTATTTGAACATGGTGAAATTTCTCTTCTTGCCCCCATCCCTGCGTTCTAGTAGCGTCTGTTTTGAGACTTAGCTATTCTTTAGGCAGTGCTTTTTCTATTAGCTCAAATTAGGGGCCTGGAAATACTAGCATGTGCTGGGAAGGTGGTGTCTCAGCAGCGACTGTAAAAGAGTGCATGCCTACCGGCAGTGCTTGCTGTTAGCCTGCAAAAACAGGGTAACTTACAAATTAACGGATGATTAAAAGGATGCTTTAAAAATTAAACATGCCTCACTTTTTCTTCGTGGATATGTGTATCAACCGTTTGTTCAGGCTATGAAAGTTGAGCAATAAAATCCAAAGGAGAGAAAATAGCGTTCTTTGTTTGGCTGTTAGCTGTACAAATTAACTTTTAAAAAGGTGCAAAATTATCCTGCCTGGACTTCTAATTTGCTTTACAAGTATTCTTATGTGGACTTAGCAAAAATAGATCTTGTAAGAGGTACCTGTTTCACAAGATCAAAAAAGTTTGCTTTTGAGATTCTTCATACATGTATGCAGAGGTTATACATTAAGTGTGCTATTTTTAACAGAATTTTTCAAGTGTGACTTGTGTGTAATGTTTTGTTCATCTGTTATATTGAGTGGAAGGCATGCTAATAAGTTGATAGAAAACTTATTCTAATCACCAACATTAATTTTATAATTTTTTGTCTCAATTGTTTAGTCTAAATTTAGAACTAAACAATTAGCAGATTGAAACATAGCATCTCCTAAAAAGGAAATTCAAGATATGGTATATAACATCTTAAAAGTAGGAACCAGATAATTATTCACTTTAAATATCTGCAAATCATTATCAATAAATGTCATTGCTTAAAACTAGAAAATGCTTGAAAATGAGCAAGGTTGGAATAATTTACAGTGTAATTGTGTATCTGTAAGCTTTTGTACTTTATTATTTCTCCTCTTAGTGATGTGTTTGGCCTTGTTTTTTTCATTTGTAAAGAAAAGCTTTGCAACAAAATCTCAGGTCAAAGCCCCATTTTTAGTTGCAGCAAGAATCAGACCTGTAAGTGAACAGAGCCTGATCTATACTGTTTTCATAGGCTTCTGAAGCAGTAGGGTTTTGATCCTGCCCAGAACACTTGAGTTTTGCTCTGCAAGTATATATAAAACTGGTAAGTTCTAAAAGCAGGCATTTCTTCTTGCTTTTCCCATTAGTATGATATACAATTAGCCTTTTCCCACACAAAATAATGTACTATCTCTTTTTTATTCTGCAACAGGTTTTACCTTCACTCCAAAGAATAAAAGGTAATGGAGACTGAACAACAGGAGGAGACCTTTACCAACACGGAGACAAATGGTAAATTTTTTAAAGGGCTATTTTATTTTGGGGGGAAACTTTTTGAGTCATGGTGTTTCTAACTATTTTGGAGTGCTTTAACTGTGTCAAATACTTCATTTAATATTTTAATTTTTAAATGTCCCATGTGGTTTTTACATGATTTTTGTATCACAAATATATAATTTTTCTTTGGGAGTATTTTAGTCATGGTATAAGTAACTAAAAATTATAAGTAAAGATTTGAAAATATTTGATAGCTAAATGCTCAGTACTTGTATGGACAATGTGATCACGTAAAGATACTGTTAGGCACATCTATTACTGTATTTAATTTATTGCAGTTGTTAGTTTGAAGGAATGTATATATATGTGAAATATCTCTAAATATTAGCTAAATGAAAAACCTTTTGGGCATAATTAGTGAAGAAGAGTTAGAGCATTAGTATTGATTCACGCCAGTTTTTTAAAGCGATTTGAAATACTGCTTTCCTACTGTTTCACCAGTATTTCAGTATTGGACAAGCTACTTTTAATCTTTTGTGCTTTAAGGTTTTCCCAGTTGTAAAAGAAATACTAAGTAGATGATGCAGCACTGTTGTAAACAGTGTTATTTTTTCACAAAGTGCAAAATTCTCATTTCAACTGTAGTTTATAGATTTGAATGAGTCTTCACTTATTGATATATAGACTGATGAAGTAAAAACCTGTTTCTATGCTATAGATGCTCAGGGTAGATGTCAGAAGTTAGCATTGAGCTAATGGGAGGGAATACTTCACTAGGCATAACTTGATATACAGTTTTATCATGACTTAGAAAGTTAAATATATATTTGTGTTTTCCCCCCTATGGACCTGTCTACAGGCAAACGTCCTGCAGAAGATATGGAAGAAGAACAGGCCTTCAAAAGGTCTCGGAATACAGATGAGATGGTTGAATTGCGCATTTTGCTTCAAAGCAAAGTATGCTTTTAGTATCGCTATGTTCCTGCTTTATACCATTGCTTAAGACAGTGGTGACAGTGTATGTTGTGGTGTATGTTTATAAAGAACTTGTGCTTTATTTAAAATTTATTTAGGAATATTTCTAAGTGTGCATGAATGATAGTAGAAGTGTATTGCAATCTTCAGTAGTTTTTTCCAAGGATGAATCTAATGATCTATGGGACTTTGTTAAAAAAATGTACTCATTGAAAAAATAAAGACAGAGAAATTATAAGCCACTTCTCATGTTTGAGTAGAACATAATTATTTCCAGGGGAATGACTCTGTATTAGTCTTTAGAAAGCAAGCTGTTTAGAGAATGATCAGCTTATAATTGTAAATTAAATATGAAGCAAGATGAGGACTTCCTCAAGATTTCAGTAATTTCTCCAGATTTAATAAATCTATATGTATCAACAGTAGGAAATAAGGGAGTAATATTTCATGGATTGCAATTGCTTCATTGGCTAGTATAAAATGTCACAGTAAAACTGCTATTTATGAATCTTCTTTAGTATTTCCAGTTGATGCAGATGTTCATGCTGTCTGAAGTAACTCAGTCTTTTGTCTTAGGGTAGAGGAATGTTACCTTAACTCTACATGGCATTTCTAATGAATAGTCAAGTTATGTGGAGTGCTGCAAAATATTTGTGGTGCTGTTAGCATCATGTATGAACTGCATAGTGAAACCAATAATTTCGCATGTAGTCCTTGAAATAGCCTGGTAAAAAATTAGTTTTACAATTTCCCCTCTTGAATATCTTGAGTTTATTGCTGTTGATTTTAGCAACTGGAGATTAGCAATTGTTCATATTGGTTTTACATTCTTCAGACTGTACCTACCTGAGTGGTCAGTTGAGTTGCATAGGCTTCAATCAAAAGTAGCATTTGCTCAAATGTTTGGAGTGGGAGAGTGAAATTTGCAAACATTAAAAAAGTGATCAAATAAACTAGCCAAGTTGGTGACCTATATAACATGCAGGGAATCCCATAAATTATTTTTTCAGTCATATTCTAACTATGAGATGGTTGGGGCCCTGAGCAACCTGATCTAGTGAGTGACCCCTGTCCATGGGGGCGAGGGGGTGGAGCTAGATCTTTAAGGTCCCTTCCAACCCAAATCATTCTGTGTTAAACATGACAGATCCCAGGACAGACCTCTGTGGTACCCCACTTCTTACCAGCCTCTAGGTGCAATTTGATCCATTAACTGTTACCAGTCATCCAACCAGTTTTTTATTCATCTGCTTGTCCACCCATCTGCTTGTCTATCAATGATTCTATGAGAATACAGGCAGAATTGCTTAGAAACTTAAATTTGAAATTGAAAAAATATTGCTGAGTATTTTTATCTCTGCATTGACCTTTTTTAACCTTTTTTTTTTTCCCATGGTAAAACCATGTTAGTTTGTTTTTATTTAATTTGAACCTTTCAAAAGGAAACAAGCTTCACCCCACCCTTAAATGCATCCCATAAGGTAATGCAGAAATAGATACATTGTTCTTAGTCTTTGGTTCAAAAAAATAGTCTGTGCTATTTTTAGCCTAATGTAACTTCTGAAAACTATTTTCCAGAATGCTGGAGCAGTGATTGGAAAAGGTGGAAAAAATATTAAGGCACTTCGTACAGATGTGAGTATACATGAGTTTGAATTAATTTAACACCAATTCTTCCAGGGCACTGCATTGAAAACTTGATTGCATACATTTCTAGAAATTGAGAAATTCAAACCTAGACAGCAATAATTAACAAGCCACTTATAATGATTGTTGGAGAAGATTTAGTTTTTCAATCTGTGTTTTTAATTGAAGCCCAGCTCAAGTTATGTGGGAGGAGAGGTTTATATTAAACCTCTGCTTTCAAACAAGGTTCTTCTAAATTACACACTTAAATGAGTTAACATCTCTAATTAGAAATATTGGCAAAACTTAAAGCTGTAACTATGCCATTTCCCATATATGTGAATCCATCATAGCGCTATTGAAAACTATCTCTGGTAGCTGGCTTAACCCAGTGATAAAAGAATTCTTGAAATTCCTTTTAAAAAAACCCCAAAACATAATGGTCCATCTGTTTTTGCTTTAACAGTGTGGACATAAAGCACAAAAACATTGATGTTAAGGTTGCATGATTTAGATACAGGTATAGAACAGTAAAGGAACATTTTATTTTACTTGGAAGCATTTCTAAATGGTCATGACTTATTTACCTATTCATATTTTATGTGGGTTGAATTGTGATTAGACACATATTCAGCGTAAATGTTGCGTATTTATAAAACTTGGCAATGCTTCTTAAATTCCATTTGTTTACACTCCTGTACTTAGGATCAGCTACAATTCTTTTCAAGCAAGACTGTTCAACACAATATTTGCTAATATATCATCACAGAATCAGTTCCATCTAAGTTCACAAACTATTACAACTAGAATTGAAGACTAAGCTGAAACGGTCAGGAATCATTCAAAGAAACTTTGACAGCTTGTGTTTTTGTTTGTTTGTTTTAAGTAAACAAACACATCACCTTACTCCAGATAATTTAACTGGTCTGGAATACTAACTTTCCCAACTTGCCCAAGGTTTCAGTAATATGAATCTCAACAGTTTTTGTGTCTACGTTCATGAGCCAGCCTGCTACTGAAACATCATTGTTAAAAGTAAAATGTAGTTTAGTCAGATAACGTAACTTGTGAAGATCCATACTGTTAAGCCACAGTTGATGTAGCAACCCATTATTGTGTTAGTCTTCAAAACAACTTACACTTGCTTCATTAACTGAGAGTAATAAGTATAGTTTGTATTAAATTAAAATTTATTGCTTTTCCCCCTTTTCCCTCTCCTTGTTTTTTTGGCCATATATCTCCGTTACCCATGTACTGGATCGACTTGCCCCTGCGTTGCCCACCATGACGTTGGCCCATCCGCCCCTGAACGCCCATGTGAAAACCCTGGTTGGCTATGCCCAAANAGAGCACAGCTTCAAGTGTTGTATATTTACTGTATTATAAATAAAATTGTTTCAGGAGTCTCTTGCTCTGGTCTTTGTGGCCCACCTTTCTTCCCCCAGCATTGTCTGTTCATAATTATTTCTGCTGAAATACTAACTCTAGTTCACTTTTCTTCACTTCTCATTTGTGTTACATTTTTGTTTGTTTGTGGGGTTGTTTTTTTGTTTTGTTTTGGGGTTTCCCCCTTGTATTTATATTCCATTTTTTGCAGAGCCCATTAGTAATCTAATTTCTAACTGGTGTCTCAACTTTACTCCAGGTATAATGTTGACTACTTACATATCCCCACCTTTTCTACAAAAAGGTGTGCTAGTTTTACCAATGTAATGGTAAGGGTATACTAAATTAGTGGTGGTGGGGAAAATGAATATTCACTCATACTTTAAGTTTTGCATTGATTTCTTGCCTGATTAATCTGTCTGAGCCTTTCCAAAAGCTCTCATGGGTTCTCTTGCTCTCTCTGCAAGACCTAACTAGCCTTAAATTCTTATATTCATCATGCATATATATTGGACGTAAACAAAGATGCATGTGTTGTAAATCCAGTGAACAGGTTTATTTAAATGGGGAATATTAATTGTAAGGTCTTCTGTGTAGTCGGTCTTGTTAGAATTTTGTGTTTGATTATGAATACTAAACTTATTTCTGCTACTTTCCACCTTCTCTATGTTTTCTGACACTATGGCCTCTTAACAGTATCTTGAGTATAAGTGCAGATACAGAGACAATTGGAGAAATCTTGAAGAAGATTATCCCTACTTTGGAAGAGGTATGTCTATTAGGTTTGTTTCTTTTTCAGAGGTATAAATTTAGATTTAAAACAAGAGAATTCTAGATGATTGTGTCCTATTTTTAATATATTAAATTAGAAAGTAAAACCTACCTTTTTTTTTGAAAGAAGACCTATAGCTCTCAATGTATGTGTCGGCATTTTTTTTATAGGGGACAGAAAATTTCTTCTTAGAAAATTAATATTTGGAATAGCCTCCTTCCATTCAAACCACCTGTTTCCAGACTAGTTTCCAATTTGAAGTAGCTCTATTGTAATTTCCATTCTGCCTTTGCTTTGTGTTTTGCACTGTTGGATATACAACAGCAATAATAATAAAAGAAATAAAGCTAATTTGACATGACCTTGTGTTGAGGCAAATGACTTTAAAATATGTGGGGGTTTTTTAATAGCAAATACAGTATTACAGTTCAGCAGTAAATTAAGTCATACCATGCTGTTTGGAGAAAAATCTTAACAAAGAAAATCAAAATTAGTATTTGCATTTTTCAATTATTTTTTCCCCGACTAATATTTTATTCTTGTATGCATCTTACAGTACCAGCACTACAAAGGTAGTGACTTTGACTGTGAATTAAGACTTCTAATTCACCAAAGTCTAGCAGGAGGAATTATTGGTGTCAAGGGTGCTAAAATCAAAGAACTCAGAGAGGTACTGTTTCCTATTCTTTTCAGATTCTGCTTTTATTCTATAAACAAATTAATTTTTTGTGATCATATGCTGTGAGTGTAAGCTTCATCTGTGATCTATGATCCTTAAGAACATATTTCATACATGAAGTAGCTGTTGGTGATAGAGCTCAGAACTACTTATAAAGCTTTTAAGCGTATTAGCAGTAGAGGAATCTTTATAAATAAAGGATACTTTTTAAAATTAAAATGCCATTCATCACACCTTTGGAAGGAATTGCTGAATAGGCTATATCAATGGTGTTGGACATGGAAAACTATTTAGCATGGATGGATCTCCATAAACTCTTTAATGATAATTTAATAGATGTTTGAATATTGTTATTAAAAAGTATGGTGGGGTTTTCTTAGGATTTTGTTTGTTTAGTTTTTGGGGTTTTTACGTTTCACTACCTTAAAGGCCACTTTTTCCTTTGTGAAGGAATGAAGTTTTGTTTTAAAAAGCTAGTGGTCTCTATCAATCTAGAATGTTCTTTTATGTCCTTTCCTCACATTGCATCAAAGGCAATTCCAGGTCAGTTTAGGCATAAGTTACTATTTGTGTGGAATGAGAGGAAGGCAAGATGAATAGACATAATCCTAGCAACATTGCTGTCTTGCATCCAAAGCATGTTATTATGAAATATGAAGGCTTATGTAACCTGTAAGCTTATAATGAATATGTGGTCCTTTTGCTTGTATTTGATTAAATAACCATGTAGATGAGCCATAAATGAAAGATTTCAAATATCTAAATTTTTCACTAGCATTTCATACAAACTGATGCCATTGCAGGTATTAAAATATAATATTTTAAGATTAAATTTGTTATAAGTACTCAGAAGCCAAGCATTCACTTAAAGTGACTAGAGGTTGAATGATTTGGTTTGACTGTTTCTTTTAAAATGTTTTAGTGTGTGTCTTACCCATTTTGTTTTCAATAAGTTTATAAAATTGTTTAAAATACTTCTATTTGAAGATTTTGGGGGTTGCTTTTCTTCTATTCAACAGAACACTCAAACCACCATTAAGCTCTTTCAAGAATGTTGTCCTCATTCCACTGATAGAGTGGTGCTTATTGGTGGAAAACCTGATAGAGTTGTTGAGTGCATCAAGATTATCTTGGATCTTATCTCTGAGGTAATGTGTCTTAAACTTATTCTGTTATTGGAATTCATGAAAGTTAGGATGATTTGGCTGGAAAATTGTATCTTTCCATTTCTGTTTTTAATTCAGTGCCTATTCTCCAGTAACAAAATAAGCGTTGGACTATTAGCACCCTTTGAAATTATTCCTGCTTGCTAGAATTGGAGTGTACCTTATTGGAGAGAGAAGACATTTTTGGTACCAAGGGAATTAGTCATGCTTTACATATCTGTAAAATAAGAAAATTTAAATTGGGGAGGAAGTGAGACAAATGTGTGCCACCCATTGATAACAGCAATTTCTCTATCATAGTTAAGCTCTCAGGAAGCATATCACTACCCCTGCCTTGCTTATGAGTATTGTGAAATAAAGAACATATTCAGCATGTATAGAATCATATTTATATTTTAATATATTAATTTAATCAAATATGGTTGTATCAGTGCTAACTGGTGGGAGGGGTGATGTTTTTATTTTTGTGTGTGTCTTAGTCTCCAATTAAAGGACGGGCCCAGCCTTATGATCCCAATTTCTATGATGAAACATATGACTATGGTGGCTTCACAATGATGTTTGATGATAGAAGGGGACGTCCAGTAGGCTTTCCCATGCGTGGAAGAGGGGGCTTTGATCGAATGCCTCCTGGTCGTGGCGGACGACCTATGCCTCCATCAAGAAGAGATTATGATGATATTAGCCCTCGCAGAGGACCTCCACCACCGCCACCAGGCCGTGGTGGCAGAGGTGGCAGCAGAGCTCGTAATCTTCCTCTTCCTCCTCCACCACCTCCTCGTGGCGGGTAAGCTGTTGCATAAATGCATTGTACAGGTTGAGTAACATTTACTGAATTGTGGTCATGTTTCCAGGACTTGTTTCGTACTCCGTGTTGGTAGTGATTATGCAGGATTGAGTGTGTATTGCACCAGAAAATTTTGAAAAGCATTTGAATTTAATTATTTCTGCAGCATTATCAGGACTAGTGGTTCTGTAACTTTATGTAATTCAGAACTAGGCTAACGTATTCAGAAATTCATAATTGTGTGCAAATTGTTTAACTAGAATTAGAATATATAAACTAGTTCATAACATGAGTCATGTGCTGCTGCTTTTTCTCATTTTAGCGATCTTATGTCTTATGACCGAAGAGGTAGACCTGGAGACCGTTATGATGGAATGGTAGGAAATTAAATTTTTTTTTTGTTTAGTAAATACAGTTAGCACTTTGAGGAAACGTCTTGAATACATACATTTAAGTGTGGAATATGTGTGCTTGTGATAAACTTTGATATCTCCAAAATTTTTTGGCCATACAAATGGTCTCCCCAAGAATACAACTGTTTGAGGTATAAAGAGTATTTGGGATGTGATCTGCTGTGTGGTTTTGGTTTGTGGGATTTTTTTGTTTGGTTAGTTGTTTTGCCCCGCCTACCATCAACAATGGAATAGAAAATTTTGTAGAGCACAGTCCCTGCAGGTTTTATTACACAGACCTTCTTGTAGACTGTTTCTTGTAAATCAGGATGACAGAAATAGAAATTGGGAGGCTGTTCAGATTAAGAAAGCATGTCAGAACAATGTTTTCCAACAAATGTTAACAAAATTTAAGAGAACATGAATAATATCTTTAAAGGGCTCTAGTTGGTCTGGCAGGTAATTGCTTTTTCAGTTCAGTTCTTTATGCTGATTTATGTCTGAAAAAAATTACTGTAATTTCAAATGTTTTAGAGCCAGGACCACTGATAAGATGAATTTTAAATTAAATTATATAGATTTCATCCATGTTGGGGGTGGGGAGAATTAAAAAACACATAAAGATATTCTTCCATGTTGTACTCTGAAATATGACTTCCTGGTAGTCATTTATTGTATCCTTTATTGTATCCTCTTTCCTGGGAAGAGAAATTCTAGGTATCTGGGAGGTAAACCTCTGGTTAACAATCTCTTCTTTTTTTTTTTTTTTCTCCTCTGGCTCTGTTTGGCACATTCCTTAAGATGACAGGTTAGATGAGATTATTTTATTTTAAATAAATGGAAGAGAAAGTAGAGGAGCTATGAAATGGGCTACCTAAATTAGATTTACACATTGGTGCCTCCTGGGAGGAAGAGGCAATTACTTCCAGTAACACATATTGGAAGTACATATTGAAAGAATGTCCAAATTGAGGCACCAGAAGCCTAACAGAAATATTAAAATGAAAGACTTGCATTTAAAATTACTAGAACCAAACAGACCACCCCTACCCTCCTG
This sequence comes from Hylia prasina, assembly GCA_013397195.1. NCBI lineage: Eukaryota > Metazoa > Chordata > Aves > Passeriformes > Sylviidae > Hylia > Hylia prasina. Next base: position 15,340 of record VYXD01007391.1, read on the forward strand.
AAAAGAAGTAAACAAACCCACAATAAAACAAACAAACCCACAACATAAGAACCAGCAAGTTGTCTATGCTACTCAAGATCTTAAGAAACTAGGAGTCATGAACTAGACCTCTAAGATCACTTATTTGTATTTTCATATTTTCAAAGCTCAGGTTTTGTATTTTCTTATTTGCATCTGGTAAAACCAATGTCCAGGCATATAAACAGAGCAATCTGCCCTTCCTTGGGTATGTGGTTGAGCACAGTCTTCAGCTTGGGCAATAGTGTGTTCTAGTTCTGTTCCATTGCAGTTAGAATGGAAAAATCTATTTGAACTCTAGTCCAACTTTGATCAGGTTGACCTTGGCTTTCTTGACATGAGTTTCTACAAATAAATAGGAGTAATCTCTGCTCGTTTTCCATGTTCTGAAAAGCAATTCTATTTCCTCTTCACAGTGGAGCTGCTCATGGCTTTGACTGCTTTATGCATGAGTTTCATAGACAGCCTACAATGAGGACTGCTTTCTGACACAGATCTTATTTAATTTCTAGTTTTGGCTAGCCATAATCCCAGTATCCTTAATTGTATAAGCACATGAGAAGTCTTTCCATGGATTGTGAGGCTAAAGCTGAAAGTGTCATACCAGAAATATAAGGTCTTGAGCTACTATACATTCATGTAGAAACCATTCTGTAGTGAAACATTTAGAGTAAACCAACATCATTGTGGTTTGTGAAGTAATGCATGGGAAAGTCTACTTGCAGAGAGCAGGACTGCCATTTTACATAAATATATTAAAAGGCAAGAATAGTCTCTTCAGACCAACATCTTGGAGATGTTGAATCTACAGAAATCCTCATTTTCTGCTAGATCTCTTCTCTAAAAGTGAGAAAGTTCAGACTTGTAAGATGGTGAACAAAGACTGGATGGTGAAACTTGACTTTTCTGAGATGTAACAAGACTGACAGTCTTGTAAATTTGAAAATGGGAGGAAAAAATAAGTGTGTGTGTGTGTATATATATATATAATTTATTCTGAAGCATTTTACTGAAAAGCATACATGCATTGTTTCTCTTATTTACAGTGGTATGTATTTTAGGCTGTAAGTACTCCAAATCAAATGCCTATGGACCATGACAGCAATTTTGATAGCTGAGAAAATACAAATGCATTTCTGCTATTTCTTTTTTAACACCCCCATCCCCATGGGTGCTTTAGATATACAAATGCACAAAAACATACCAGGGAAAAAATAAGGTGCAGAAGTACATATAAAGCTGTTTAACCCTCCTCTTCCTTTTTTTTTTTTGTTATAATGGCTGATGCCTAATGCTTTCAAAGTATTTTTAAATTGGAGTCAAACAAGAGCTAAATCAGTGTCTGTTGTAGTGTATACTCAGACATCTCATCTGGTTTTCCTCATTCAAATGATTCCTACTGCTAAATCATTATGTGTGTGTGTATATATATACATGTGTGTATTAGCACTTCAATAAAGGTACATAACCTAAAAATATATTAGACATACTTCATGTTTTAAGAGACTTGATGTTAAGGAGCATGTAAAAAAAAAAAAAGTGAAGAAAAGATGTTTGACACATCTACATAAATACTAAAATTAACAAAATTTCAATTTTCACTCTTTTGGGCCAAGGAATTTCCCATCAGTTCGTATTGCATGCGTATTTTTCAATTGCATGCAAAAGGCAATAAATTCTTATTCATACTAATCATTTTGTTTCATCCAGTCAGTGTTATATTTGGTTTTGATTTCATTTGCATTGGTTACCAGTAGTAACTAGCACAAATGAGTTTGTAGAGAAGAAAATTGTATGCACCTAATATTTTAGGAAGTGTTTTTAAAGGAGCACTTATATTTTCCTAGAATCACGGAATATCCTGAGTTAGAAGGGACCCACAATGATCATCGAGTCCAACTCCTGGCTCTGCACAGGACACCCCAACAATCCCACCCTGTGCCTGAGAGCATTGTCCAAACACTCCTTGAGCTCTGTCAGCCTGGCACTGTGACCATTCCCTGGGGAACTGTTCCAGCGCCCAGTCATCCTCTGGGGGAAGAACTTTTTTCTGATATCCAGCCTAAACGACCTCCCCTGTCACAACTTCAGGCCATTCCCTCA
>VYXD01007422.1:5811-27382 GCA_013397195.1 Hylia prasina
AGAGCCCCAGCGAGAGGAAAGCACAGCAGGGACACGGAGCTTGTCCAGGACTGACAGAGCCCCAGCGAGAGGAAAGCACAGCAGGGACACGGAGCTTGTCCAGGACAGACAGAGCCCCAGCAAGAGGAAAGCACAGCAGGGACACGGAGCTCATCCGGGCCCGACAGAGCCCCAGTGAGAGGAAAACACAGCCGTACCTTGAGTTTATCCCTCAAAGACGAGACCTGGCACTCCAGTTTCTGCAGCGGGACTTGCCCCTGGCCGCGCGGTTCCAGCAGGGTCAGCACCTCCTGCAGAGCCTTGTCCAGGGCCTTGGCACGCCCGTCTGCTCTGGGGTCGTTTGCAGCGTTCCAGCTTTGCTGGCTGATGTTTTCCTGCTCTGCCAGGCGGCGATTCCGGGCCTGGCTGAGAGAGTCTCTCCCGCCTCGGTGACGGCCGGGAAAACCGGAGGGGCTCGGGAATCCTTCCACACACGGGGTCTTCTTCAGGATGTCCAGAGTGCTGTGGGCTGGGAGGGGACGCTGCGGCTCCTCCGCCCCGGTCTCTTGGATAATCACCAGCGGCAGCATCCTGTGCTCCAGGGCTGGGGTTGTGCTCCGGGATTCCGCCCCTTTCTGATCCTCGGAGCTGAACGAGTCCCCCTCGCTGGTCTCCGCGGGGTTGTGGGGCTTGTTCCTCCCGGGGACATCGAAATCGCAGGCGGCCAGGTAGCTCAGGATGCTGGGGGGCCGGGCCTCCTCCCCTGCATCCCCCGGGCTCTGCCTGTGCTGCAGCACGGACTGCAAAGGGATCCCGGCTGGGACACCTGCAGAGCCCCGGGTCCCCCCCGGGACAGGGACTCTGCTCCAGGGCTGATTTCCACCACAGACCGCTGCAGCAGACACCCACACCCCGACCCTTCCAGCTGCTGAGGAGGGGGTTGTTGAGGGTTTTTTAAAAATGCTTTACAGAATCTAAGTTAGAACTCAATAGGGACTAAAAGAAAAATTTACCAAACCCCCAAAATAAACTGCAAAGGCAGCAGAGTGCTGTTTCACATTTCTGAGGGTGCTCCTGAACACCTGATCTGACCCAGAAGTGAAGCCCCAGGGCTGTGCTTTGCCTTTTGCTCTCCCTGTACTCACCAGGTAATACCTCTCTCTGAAGCTGGGTGTGTTTGGAGGGGTCCAGTTGTACAAGGAGCTCTTCCTGCTGCCCACAGAGAACTTGGCAGTGCTTCCAGGAGACAGAAACAGGCTCTCTGTGTCAAAGGGGCTGCAGCAGAAAACAAAGGTCAAACCTGAGTGTCAGGGAGAGCAGAGAGCACAGGGGTGTTCAGCTGCTAGTAGGATCTGAACAGGGACCTTCAGCCAGCAACAAACAGAATAAAATGAGACAGAAACTGCCTCTCTAGCCGTGTCTTTGATTGCTCCAGCAGAGAAAGACACAGGCAGAAAGGCTCTGGGCTTCACAGAGAATTCTCAGCACCTTTAGAAACCGCTGTCAGGTCTTTGGAAGAGGAGCCCAGTGGTCCCAAAGGCTGCAGTGCTGTTCTGACACCAGGGCTGGCCCAGGCCGTGGGCAGTGACACAGGCACAAACCACAGGGGAAGGAAACACAACACATGTAATAAAGGAGCACTGCCAATTTCCCTCCTGCAGAGCACACACCACCTGGAAAAACCAATAAAACCCCTCATTATCCTTCACCTATTAATAAACAATCCCTTTGGCTGGCAGGGGGAGCCTGTGCAGTGCTCTTGGCAGGTTCTGTGGCTCGCACAGGCTGGGATGAGCCAGCTACAGCCCCAGAGGATACTGGCTGTGCTCTGCAAGGGTTTGTCAAGTGCTGCTCCAAAGACTTCCTAATTACCCACTTCAGCTCAGCCATCAGTTTCTCAACTTCCCTGCAAAGCAGTCTAAGGAAACTCGCATGAATGATCCCCTGGGATGCAGCTCAGCTGGCCGGGAGATGGAAAACACATTTCAAGCTAAGTAAAGCAAGTTTAGTTTCTATACGTGTTACATTTTTGCCTACTGAGATGCCTTGTGGCACCAAAAGAAAGTTTGTTTTTCCATTGAGAACTGGCATTTTGAAAAAAGTGAATTGTGACAAACCTGCAGCCTCAGTGGCTGAATATAGCGACCAAAGAGCAGGATAAAATCAGTTGAATTCAGCTGTCCATTGCAGGAGATATCATCCAAGTGATAACAAGGACTCATCAATTGCAGGGAAATTAATTGCTGCTTTCTAGCAGAAGTGGAAAAGCAGAGTCCCAAGCCTCTCTGGCTTGCCCAGGGACAGTCCTGCAGGGCAGCCTGTCCTTCCCCAGCACAGAGATGCTCTGGGAGCTGCCCCCTGCTTCACTGGGCACCTCACTGAGGGGCAAATGGAAACAGCTGAAAAAGAAGGGCTGGCAGTAGGTATGCACCCCAAAACAAAAGCCAGACTTTCCTTTTTCAGTCTCCCTTAAGGTTTTGTCCTCCTGCTCCAGGAGCCCTTGTGAGCCAGGCCAGCACTGCTCAAAGCCTGGTCCTGCCCTGGGTCCCAATGCAGGGCACTGCTGGAGCTCTGAAAAGAGAATACAGCTCTCTCTTTATCCTGCATGTGAGACAGAGAATTCAGACTGCTGTTTAGGTTGGCAAAAAAACCCAAAGCCTTTTGCCAAACTGGCCAACAAAGCTGCTCTGCAACGGCCCCAGGCTCATTCACACCCCTCATGGCACAATCTATAAAGGAGCTGAAGGCACTTTTGTTTGAGCCCAGAAGACCAGAGGCCTATTTAAAGAAAATATACATTTAGAAGCAGAAGAGAGATCTCCATTTGGATTTCTCACAAAGCAGGTCTAGACTGAAAGCTTGCCTCTCAGGGAGCTTTGGGTAAATCAGATGGATTTGTTTAGTTATTCTTAAATCAGAGGGAAAAGCAGCTGTTATTATGAGTGCTCTATCTCTGAAAACAGAAAGACCCTGAGTTATCACCACACAGCTTCCCTTCTCTGTAAACAGCCCCAGCAAGGTCTGTCAGGGAGGAGAGGCCAGCTCTGCACAGAAGAGCTCTGGAGAATCCACTTGGTGGGATCCCAACACGTCCCAGGAAACTTAAACACAGCAGAGACACGGAGCTGGAGCTGAGGAATTCCAGGGGGGATTAACTCCCAAAGAAAACGAGTCACCAGCTCAGCTGCCCCAGCTCCCAGGGCTGTGTGACTGTCCCAGAGCCCCCCTGCTCCCCCTGCCAGCAGCACGGGCTGGGGGTGGCTGGAAATGGCCCCAAATACAATTTGCTGTGGAGATTCAGGTTCTGAGGAGCTGTGCAAGAGCCCAGGATCTCTCATGAGAGCAGCTTATGTGCCTGATGAATTCTGAAGTTCCTGACAGTGAGGACAGGAATGAGGGACTCTCTCTGTCACTGTCACTCCTGGGGGTCACAAGAGGAGAGCAGGAGTGCTTTCTGCCAGACTCTAAACTCTACATACTGTGGCCACTGTCAGACCTTGGGAGGAAAAAGCATCATAGACAGGGGCAGGCAGAATCTGCCAAGGTGAGTTTATTTCTTGTTGACTTCAAGCAATCTGTGTTTTTTAAAATAACTTGCAGGTGCTGTGGCTGGGACAGACACATTGTTCAGCCCAGCTGCAGGTACAAGTGTCAGGAACCACAGCACACACAGGGGACACCCAGAAAATGGATCAGTGAAGCTTTTCCTTCCCCAGCAGTGGAACCAGAGCTGATTTTCCTGCTGAGAGCCTGCACGGGGCACAGGGCCCTTGCAGGGAGCTCCTGGCAGCCAGGGGAGTTCAGAGGGCCCTGGGCCATGCAGGGCTGGGAGGAGCCCAGGCTGCAGAGGGACCTGGGCAGTGTCCCCTGCTTCACTGGGCACCTCCCTGAGGGGCAAATGGAACAGCTTAAAAAGCCTTGAATTGCTGCAGTTGGATCTCTCTGTGTGAGACAACAGTGCCGTAAGGCAGAAATAACAGAACTACCTCAAAACCCCGTGGAAGGAGGGAGAAGTGCCAGGGCACCATCCACTACAGTGAGAGTTTACCTTTAATAACAGCAGTAGTCCACTACAAAAATCAAATTACAGACTAAAATATAAAACAGTTTAACAAAGCCCAGGCACAGTGACAATGCTCAGCTATTTAAAAGTAGCTCTGTAAGCAGCTTCCCTGGAGTGCACAAACAGCCTGGTACCCATAACTACTCACAGGGCTCAGGCAAAGGTGCCAAGTCTTTGGGAAAGCTGCTTTTTAACAGATCATATCTTGGTAACAGTGACCTAAAACTTCAGCTTGTGTATTTTTTTTCCATTGTGTCCAGAAACTGCTACTTTCAGTCTCATTCCATCCCCTGTAAGACACCTTTGGTGCTCTGCAGACACACATATTGCTCGGAGGTCGGCTGAGTGCTCACTGTGAGGAGCAGAGAGCTCCCCAGGCCACTGGAGAGGTGCCTTGGCCGCGGTGACACCAAGGGAAGAGCTGGCAGGTCACAGGAGCAGCTTCTGCCCCTTCCCCTGCCCGCTCCCTGCAGCAGGAGCTGCCCAGGGCTGGCTGTGAGGGAGCACAGGGGTGTCCTCTGCCCTGCACCTGCCTCGGGCAGAAGGGGAGCAGAGGGTTGGGTGCAGCCCGGGGACACCCTGGAGCACCCCAGGGCGCCCTGCCCCAGGCTGTACTTACTTCCACAGCACCTCCAGGCGCAGCTTGATGGTGCCCAGCTCGGTGATGTCCACGAGGATGGCCTGGGGCTTGGTGCTGAAGAAGCTGATGCTGTCACACGTCACCACCCCCACCAGGATGGTGGCCAGGCCCCGCAGCTCTGTCACCTGCAGGGACACAAGCAGAGCCAATGCCCCCTCGCCAGGCAATCCCAAACCACCTGCACGGGAGCAGAGCAGCCCAGGTGTGTCACACCCAGAATTTCTACTGCCTTCTGAGAATTTTTAAAGTCTTCTGAGAATTTATGGAGTTTTCTGACTTTTCTAAAGCTTTTCGAATGTTTACATGTGGAAGTGGAGTTTTTCAAGGACTTTGTATGAAAAACAGTCTTTGTTTACATTCCTCTCCCGAGGCGAGACCTTTGATGGATTTTTGTCTCTGCCAGTGTGGATGGAGAGGTGGCAACTTCTCCCTCCAATCCAGGGGCAATCCCTGGAAAACTATATAAACCCTAGTTGTAAATAAACTCTCTCTTTCCTGCCTCTGGAGCTCACTTTGTGTGCTGTGCCTTCATCCCCTGTCCTGTTGTGGCACAGGTGAGGCCTGCTCACAGCACAGCCAGCCTTGCACAGCTCTGCTGCCTCTGTCCCCACCAGGAACACTGGCAGGGACTGTCACACAGGGGAGGGGCTGGGGACACACCTGCACAGCACTTACTGGTTTTGAACATGCCACTGGTTTGTACTGGCAAAGCTCACTGAGCGCTGAGCAGAGAGAGCAGCAGGTGTGGAGGAGAAAAAGAGCAAAACCACCCTTGTCACACAGAGTGACACGAGGTTTCACAACAATTATGGCAGAGCAGGGACCTGAACCGGGTTCTCAGCTGCCCCTCAGCGTGCAGTGGAAGTAAAAAACCCCTGACAGACCCGTGTGCAGGGGCAGAGGGTGCCTGTGGTGTGAGGCAGCCCCTGTGGCAGGGCAGGCTGAGAGCCCAGGGCTGCAGGGCCCCAGCAGGACAGAGCCCAGCTCTGAGGGGTGCCAGGCTGCAGGGCCAGGGCTGGCATCTCCCACAGGGGCTCCTCTCCTCCTGCAGCTACATCCATCCACAGGGGGACAGGAATAATATCCACATGCACATCAGGCTGCGTCCTAGAAATGCCCAGATAGTCATCTAGGACTTCTTTCAAAAAACAATAATAATAATAAAAAAACCCTAAACACAGCCACATATCCCAGAACATGGGAAAACAGATGCATTAATAGTTACTAGTGCCAGGAGCAAAGGAAAATCAGAGTAATGTCCCTTCACTAGGCACAACTTGGATTAACTGCCATTTTTTACATAGTCAGAAAAAGGAAATGATTTCAGAATTTTGAGAAGCCCTTGGTAGCCTGAGAGGGAAGAAGCAGAAGACTTGTTAACCCACTGCTTCCAATCCACCCATTATACACCACACCTTGATTTCAAACTTCTCGTGCAGGTTGGGTATAAAAATCTTCTCCTCCTCATCCCATGTTTGGCTGTCATCAGTCTCAATTTTGCCTTTCAGCCTCCACTTCTGGCGCCCCAGGCGCACAAACACCTGCAAGCCACAAAGAAAGGAGGATGTTGGGCCAGCACCTCCCAGATTATCCCTTCAGCTGCACAGAATTCCCTTCCCAGTGCCACAGCTGCAAAGCCATTCCCTTGGACACTGGGTCAGCAGAAGGCTGGAGAGAGGAATGGGGCTGCAGGTTTTCACCCTGAAGTCGGGGCCCAAAGGCAGCACAGAGAGCCCAGAGCACCCTGCCCTGCAGCTGGGGGGCATTCCCTGGCAAGGGCAGGACACCCAGGCAGGCACTGGGCGCACTCACACCCTGCCAAGGAGACAGGCAGCCCCTGCCCTTGGATTCCAGGAGCTCTGAAGGCAAAGCCCTGGCTGCTGAGTGTGATGGGCCATCACTGGCACCTCTGGAACCCTCCCAGTCCCTGCCCAGGGCAGTGCCAGGTGCCAGTGCCCTGCTCAGAGCACGGTGTGGCACAGAGTGCCTCTGCTCTGCTCCCACACCTTTCCCCTGTGCTGCCACTGCGCTCCCACTGCAGGGAAAGGAAGCACAAAATGCACAAATAAATCAGATGTATAATAAGATGTATACTGCACCTCATACTGGTCTCCTGGGCAGAGACGAGCAAAGCCCACCAGCCCTGGAAAGAGAAGGAAAACTCCCAATGTTTGTGGAGCTTTACAAAGCCCCCCACATCCCAGCCTGCAAGAAATGCAGTGACTCTCTGGGGAACATCCCCCCGTCCCCAGCTCTGTGCAGAAGCTGCACCACCAGCCCAGCACACTCTGAAAAGGACAACATTTAACTGAGCTGAAAAAAGACAGCTTGTCAGCTTCGTATTGAAATAAAATATCATGGCAGGTCTGTTTTATTCAATGTCAGAATTTTATTCTCTCTGAATAACAGGACTCTCAGTGGCTCAGACTGCTCCCCAGAAACCCCAAACCAATGAGTCAGTGAGACCCCAAGTCAATGAGTCTGGAAGGGAAGGAGAAGGGAACCCACCTTTCATCTTCACATGGAACTCTCCCAAGTGCACCTCCAGGGCCCCCTCGATAAAGCACATGTCCTAAAAGAAAGGCTGCAGTCACCAGCACTGCAGGGCAGCTGCTTGCCCACACGTGCTTTCTTTCAAAGGACTTCATTTCTTTTCTTTTTAAAGGACACACAAATATCTTCACCAGCAAAGGCAGATAAAATAATATGAATGGATTCTGTAAAACAGAAAATCTGCCACAGAAGAGTGGAACTCCTTGAGCTCATCGCTGTCAGTTCCCTTCCATTAGTGCTTTGGTAAAAACAGCACGGCTTATTCCTTCAGTTCCTGTCCCACACTTCCAGTGGAAGTCATAGGAGACCCCAGCACCAGGGATTTTTCATACTATGTACCTGTACTTTATTCACACACATTAGGTTTCTAACCCACACCATTAAAAAAAGGCCAGCAGCAATTCCCAGCACATTTTTGTGAAGGAACAGGCGGGTCCTGGGTACAGAGTGAAGGATTTCCTACCTCTGTGCACTCCTGGACGTTCTTGTAGAGCTCCACCAGGCTCTCCCTGGAGGCTTTGGTGGCAGGGGACAGGGAGAAGGCTTGTTTCATGTTGGTGGCCCCATCCCGCAGCCTGCACTGGATGCAGTAAGCTTCATAGAGCTCTTCCACCTTTGGAACATGGGGAAGAAAGAACTGGAATTACCCTGGCATGGGTCAGGAGTTTGGGAAAGGAACATCAGCAGCGTTTCCTGGCAAAAAAAAACCCACCCCAACAACCAAACCCAAACCCGTCTGTCAGAGGGCAGCAGAATGCAGCTGCAGCTCCTGCATCTCACAGTGCAGCAGTTTGCTCCTCAAGATCCCTTTTTCCAGGGACACCACCAGCTCTGCTCTGCCCAGAGCAGAAGACAAGAAGTAACACTTTGCTCACAAAAAACTGCAGAGCAGGAAACCGACTCCCTGAGCCCTGAGGAGTGAGAGCCTGCAGGGCTGGCTGTGCCAGAGGAGAGGCTCAGCCCTTGGGAAGGTGACACAGAACTGCCCCCGTGGCAAGGGGGGAGAGCACATCAGGCTGCCCAGAGCAGCAGTTTCTGAATAAACTGGCAGAAAATGCAAACTGGTTTCACAGGAAAACTCAGGTTGGGTCGTGCCCAACATTCAGCCTGAATAGAACCATTCAGGAAAAGAAATAAATAAAAATCCCCTCCTCCTGTAAAAAGCTTTCAGCAAGTCCCCAGCATTCTCCCCTTCAGATGAATTATAGTCAGTGTTTTCCTTGTGGATATTTCCCTTACAAAGCAGTGTGAGCCTTTCAGGTAGAAGGTATAAACCCCTTACCTTGCTAATGTGAAACTCCAGTTTCCTGATGTATCTCTCCACAGAGCGGATTTGCTTTTGAGGAGGGCAGAGGGGGAGAAAGGGATGTAAGAAATTATTTCCTAAATGTGTCATTAGGCGACACAGCAGCCAGAAAATCACCCATTTTCCTCTCCTTGCAGCATTCCATCCCCAGCAGCCTTACCTTATCCAGGTCGTAGTAGAAAGCCTGAAAGAGAAATGGCACAGGCTGAGGAGGAGAGCACCTGCACTTGCACCATCGATGATTCTTTCAAATGCACTGCAAGGCTCACTAGGAACACCCTAATTTACACTGAATTAATATTACAAACACTGATCACTGAGCAGACACAGGGGGGTTCAGCCCAGTAAAGAAACACAAAGAGCACTGCTGGGTGTTGAAAATGAGAAATTTCAAGTTAAATTCTCACATCTGGGACTACCTTGTTAGGAAGGTTCTGATTGTGCAGCTTTGCTGGATCCCACCTCAGTGCTTTAACTGGGCCGCCCCTGGGCGTGCCAGCTGGGAGAAAACAGCTACTTTTGTGATTTTTATTTAAGAATTTAACACTGAAAACACCTTACCAATCTCGAGTTCCTTTTTGTATCCTTGTGCCGACCAGAGAGATAATCCAGCTCAGCCTGATGTGCTTCCAGGTATTCACTGGAGGGAAAGAAAGTCCCTGTTAGCTCCTCCTGCTGCATCCCTCAGAGATTCTCTGGGGAGGTGTTTTCAGCAGAATGCTACAAGCAATGGAGGAGGAGAGACTCGAGGTCTAACTCACACATAAACCACAGATCTCCCTCCCAGACTTCTCTGCCTGAGCCTTTCCTGGAAGGCAGCAGAAGGGTTCCTTTGCTGGGGAAGCCTCTGCTTGCAGTGGCTGAGGAGGAAGAACTCCCCAGCCAGCTCCACCTTGGAGAGGCAGAGACTTGCCCACACAAGCCCTGCACCCCAGGGCACTCACAGAGCCCTGCCCAGGTGAGGGGGGCAGATGCTGCTCAGGCTCTGAGCACACGGAGCTGAGGACTGCGTTAAGGCAATTTAATAAGGCCTCGTTCCAGGATGGGAACTGTTCTGCAAGGTGTGAAGCTCTTGGTGCCAGTTGGCTCCTCCAGAGCTGCCTGCATGCACGGCAGAACTTTCCACAGGGCTAAAACCTTCTCAGCTGAGACTCTTCCAGCTCTGCTTTTAGCACAGAGCAGACTTAGGTCACTTTTTCCTCTCATGTTTACAAGGGAACCCAAATCACCTGTAAACACTCCATCCTTAGACTCAGAGCAGTCAAAAACCTTCATTTTAGACAGCTACACTTCCTCACATTTGCTTTGATGCATTTCATTGTCTCACTGCTCCAGGAGCAGCTCCCCCAGGACATCCAGCACTCTGCTCCGAGCACCTGCCCAGTCACAGCTCAGGGCAGAAGCAGCCAAGGCTGGAGGCAGAGAAGCAGCCACTCACCATTCAGAAAAACGTCATCACTTCCAGCTTTATGTCGTAATTATCAGCCTGATGGCATGGCAGCCAGATGGTTAACAGAATAAAGAGTTATTTTTATGGCTATAAAGAAACAGGCACGTAAAATATGTTCTGCACTAAAAACCCAAGTCATTCCAGCACCGAGTGGACTTAGTCTGCGTTTACTTAAAATTTGGCCTCTTCCCTGCTATGTGATACAGTTGTTTTCTGGAGTTACCTCAGTCAATTAGTCAGCCCCTCACTTTTGGCAGGAGGCTGATCATGTGGCACTGGCTGCAAAACTGGGAACAAACCCTCATCCACTTTATACTTTCTCCTCCCTAAGCTCAGATAAATTCTCAACTCTGCAAAAACATTTGGTTTCCTTGTTTCTTTTAAATCTAAATCCCCTAATAAGACATTGGTGGATATTTTTAGGGCGAAGACTTCATAGTCTTTTATTGGAGGAAAAATGTGACACATCTGACTTTATAAAGTGTTACCACAGTGCATTGGATGTTCTTTGCCTAAGAAAACAGACTATGACCAAAATGAATACAGTAGCAAAACGTGGAGGACAGCAGTAACTCACTGCAGGAACTGTTAGGGGGGTGCCAGCAGAAAGAGCTGCAGGGTTTACAAATCCAGGGAAAGGTGTTTTATCTCCTGACAGCAGCTGCAGGGTGTAAATGAAGTTCCTGTGATAATAGACTCAGAACATTCTGGGAAATCAAAGAGCTGAAGTTTTCAGGTGAACCTGCTTAGACCTCTGCCTTACAAGTCACCCAGAGGTCACAGAGGAATTTTGAACATCAGGGTTTAATTCTATTAAAAGAGGGAGACAAAAACCATGAAGAAAAAGCCAAAAGAACAGCTCCAGAAGAACCTCCTAGAACAGCTCACAAAGGACGTGTTCAGAAATTAGCACGGGGAGAACAGAAGTGCCTGATGAACCAGCCTCCCCCCTGTTTGCAGGGCACAGCCCCATTTTCAGGCTGGATCTTAAGTCAGCTTGTTCAGTCCAAGCAAACCCCACACAGCTCCCTCTCCAGAAAATTCTGCTAAACCCTCCCCAGGTGTGGCTGTCCGTCCCTGCCCTGCCGCCCAGGAGATGGGCAGAGCTCACTGGCACTTCTTGTAGTGGAACAACAAACAAAACCAGCAGAGCCCCGCGCTTGCAAGCAGACTGAGAGTGGATGGAAGTTGTTTCACAAGGTCCCAGGTGTGGGGCAGTCGCCACACAGAGATGTTCAGAGATGGAGACAGGGCACAGCGACACACGGACTCGGGCAGCGGGACCAGGGAAGGCAAATGACAATATTGAAAAGGTCCTTACTTAAGTCCTTTCTTCAAAGCTTCAAAGATTTTCTTCACCTGCAGTGGCTTTGGATCCCAGATGAGTGCCCCCTTCTGCAGGGAGTTATAGGCCTTGGGGGGCTTCAGGGACATCCTGGATCTCACTGAGCTTCTGCTGAGGGACTTGCTGCAGGGAGAGAGAGAATTTCAGGAAAGGGGCAAAGCCCATCGCTTGAGATCCCTGAGACACAGAGCTCCAGGGTACAGTTCTGCACAATCCCATGAACACTCACTCAAAATCACCGAGTTTTGGGGCACCTGAGAGCACTCTGGCAGGAGCAGAGGCTCCTCAGTGCTGGCTCTGTGTGCCCAGCAGCTGCCAGAGCCTGGGCACAGCCTCCTCACCCCAGAGCCCCCAAAGGGAGCCCTGCAGGGCCAGGGCAGGGCCCCTCTGACTCCCCCTGCACTAGCATTGCCAAACCTTTGCCTGCTCGAGGGCTCAGTGGCAAAGCTCACCCAAAGAGCCTCTAGGAATTGCTGTTCCTCTGCCTGCACTCACCTTCCCTTTAAACCGTGGCTCAGGGCACTGCTCAGTTTTGAGCACTGCCAGGCCCAGGCTGCACACAAGATGTAATTGTCAAGGGGTTTTTCAGTGTCTAACACCTCAGCTAATTACTTTTTAAAGCAACTGCAAAATCAAAATTAAATGTTGTTTCTAGCAGAAGCCCCCCACATGGAATGTTTTGTGCCAACCTAAGCAGCCAGAACACCCTGAACCATGAGTTAGAGACACCTTTAAAGCAGAAAATGAGCTCTCTGCAAATAATTCCTGTCTGGCTCTCTATATCCTCCCCTAAGCCTTGGCTATTTCTGTATAGGTTTGTTAATAATCCCTCTAGGTAAAGCCTCTAAAATAACATTACCTAGAGCAGTTTCCCATCTCCCAAAGCAAGCCAAGCCAGCCAGTTGCTCTCTGAAAAGCTTTTTACCTTCCCTACAATTTCCATCTTAAATTCTGCTCACCTGGGGAAATGATGAACTCCACCAGGCTCAGTAGTTACCCCCTGGCTGGTTTCAGTTCCAGCCTTGTAACTGAGGATTATTGTGCTGGGTGATTAAAGCCCAGACCAACACACCTGAGAGCTCTCCCCAGTCCTATTAGAGAAGCCCTTGAGTACCTCCTTTAATTATCCTTGTGCTAAATTTCCACTTAACTCCACTTTTTAACATCTGTGCCACAAAAAAATCTGATAAACTAGCATTGCCAAACATTGCTGGACACTTAATTTCTTCGCACCAATTATCCTGGTTTTTTTATGATGCCTTAATGGAGAGTATTAATTAACCATTTGGAGCTCAGGTTACCTACAACAAGGAACGTAACTGTTAAATTAGAACTTTACATTAGTATGACTTTTCTTTATTATGATAATGCATCTTTGGGTATTCCATGCAAAGTGAGAGAGTTTCCACAGGACTAACACTGAAAGGGACAGTCTGACCACCAAGAGCAGTTGGAAGAGTCTCCCAGAATGCTCATTGCTTGAAATTCTTTCATGCTATAGAAGGGACAAATTAATTCTGTTTTGAAATTAAGAGCCCAAATTATTCCTGGATTTTGTTTCATTTTGGAATTTACCTTCAGATTTTCAGAGTGCAGATCCTAAATTCTGGAAACGACTTCCCTTGTACAGCATCTCAGTGCTGCTCACAGAGGGGCTGGGATTTCCCACTCCCCCTTCTGCTCAGCATCTCCCACTGGCTGCTGCAGCCCAGCTGATGTTACAAACCCCGTTTTCAGGCATTTAATACAGAAGTGAAGCAGCTGACACGGCCTGGGGGGCCAGTAGCTAAAAGCTGAATGTTCTCATGCTGCTTTCCCTTGTGAACCTGATAATTTAAGGATCAGATTTCCCACTTTACAGATAACAGTAATAACATTCACTTCCTGCGGAGACCGTGGTGGGGAAATACAAAATCGTGTCTGACTGAGGGACCCAAGGGGAAGTTGCTAAGGAAAAGCAAAAGTATATTTAGCCTCTGCTGAAGAATGTCCATGTGGGCCTGACTTGTGTGTCATCCTTGGGCAGACCTTGCACAGGGCCCCTGCAAGCCCCTGCTGAGTTTTGCAACAGTGCCTGAGGGAGAGAGAAGTTAGGAAAGGATGATTTTAAAAATCCTTCTCTATGCCAGGGCTGGCTCTCATGTTCACTGGGCTGTGACTGGGGGTCTAGGACAGAAACCTTCCTTACTGCAGTGATGCCTGAACAAAACTGTCTGTCCAAGAACTCAAATCCTGAAAAACAACATCAGAGAAGTGCATAAGGAGAGGCACTTGGTCAGGAAAGCTTTGCAGCTAGAAGAAAGAGGACAACCCTAAGAGATTTGTGAATGATTCTGTCTGGAGCACTGGGAGCCTGCTGGACTGTGCCTGTGGGAGGAGCAGCTGCTCAGCTCTGCTCCCAGACCCTTTCCCTGCAGGAACTCCCACTCTGGACTGCAGCTCAAGCCTGTCTCTATAATCTGACAGAGCTTTTCTCCAGATCTGAGCACTTGCTGTGATTTTACATATCTGACCTTTGCTAGGGGTAACATTAATTTTCACTTTCACCAACAAATTAATTCATTCAAATTGAAGGCTCCTCAGCTGCATCACAATCATACAGGGGGTTCATTTTTGGCTCATATTTTGTGTTTAACCAAAAGTTTAATTCAGGGTTCTTTGAAAAGATATTTCATTACATGAGTCAGGTATTTTACTGACACACAACAGGATTTTTTTGAGCACATTTCCCAGTACTCCTGTATGGTGCTGCTGAATGATTCACTTTGTTATTGCTCTAGCATGCACTGGCAGTCAGAGATGGTTTTCATTTTCCATTTATAGGTCATGTCTTCTAAAAGCACTCAAGATTTACAGGGATTTACAGGGATTGCTGAATTCACAAAAAGCACAGGATTTGTGGTGGGAAAGCTGCAGTGACCCCATGGAGCAGTGCTCTGGGAAGCACGAGGGGAGCACCAGGGCAGGATGGTTCAGCAGCTCCAGCTGGAGAAGCAGTGCTGGGCTCGGGGCTGGTGCCAGCTGAGCTCACAACTCATGAGACGTTTGATCCTCCCTGCCCCTCCTGGGGCACTGCCAGGGCTCTGCCCATGCTCCACCTGGTGCTGCTGTGGCTCTGGGAGGATTTGACTTGGGCACAGTCACAGATTTTGCCAGGATTCACCAGGAGCATCCCCAGGAGATTTGCAGCTCCCATGGCAGCAGGAAGGGCTGCAGCCTGTTGGAATTCTGGAAACTGAGGGTTCCAGGCTCTCTGTGCTGACAGGCACTGACCCCCCAGCAAACCCTGCCCTGACCTGAGCCCGTGGAGCAGCTCCNTGTCCATTTGCCACTTGTTAGCCAGAGCTCACAACTCATGAGACTGCGCTATAGATAGGAATTAATAAACATCTGAGTTTGACCACCAAAACTGCATCTCCTGAGCATTAATCCTGCTCTAACAAGAAGAAAAGAAGATAAGAAACCCACATTTTGGTGTCACTTACGCCAGTTTCCTGCTTTGCACAGTGCTGAACCCAGTGAAGGAGCAGCTCCTGCTGATGCCACCCCCGTCCCCAGGGGACACAAACGTGAGTTTCACCGACATGGCCCCAGTCAGAGTCTGCTGGCTCCTGCAACAAAACACAAAAACAGATGAGCCCAAGCCTCCCTGGCAGCTCTTGTGCTGCTGCATGTGGTGAGCTGCAGGGAAGTGGAAAGCCAAAACAACACACAGCAGAATAAATTGGAAAAAAAGGCTTGTCTGCAATTCACGTTTCCTGTGTTGTCATGCACGGTACAATTAATAAGGGACTGGATAGTCTAAAATGAAATCTCTCATGCCCTCTTCAATTTCTGATTGATTTTACAAACTCGCTATGCAAAAGCCAGAACAGCCTCGGTTCAGAGGCTCTCTACATTTCTGGCTTTTTAAAACCCCTGTAACTGTCCCAGTGCTCCAGGGGCGCAGGCCAGGCCGTGCATTTCCAAGCTGCTGTGGGTGCCAGAACAGCGCTTAAGCTCCAGGCTGAGCTGGCTCCAGGAGGCAGCTCCCTGCATCTGTGCACAGCCACGCTGCACTCAGTGCTGCCATTGGCTCTGTGGTGCTTAAGCCCAAGGCAGAAGTCTGGTCTCAACAGTAAATTTCAGGTTCACGCTCCTCTTCTGGCAGGGTTTCTCTTGGATTGCTCTCTTGTTTTCCATCAGTCAAACTCCTTTGCTTTTTGGAGAATTGTGCTCTCTGCCATATGTCTATAGGATCCAAGTCCCAATATAAGTAACAGACATATCCTTCAAAGCAGCTGTAGAAAATCACCCAGACAGTTCATATACAGAAAAATTCCCTTCCTTTCCCCCTCAAGCTGGCGTAATGTAAACACCACAAGTGAGTAAATCTGGGTATAACAAAAAGCTGGAGGATGTGTTTGGAGGGAGAAGTACAAACCCCAAGAAGGAGCTCTGAATGCTCCATGCAGAAGTTTGTCCCTCGTTACAGCATGTGCTCTGAAGAACACTCCCAATCCATCAGAGTGGGTGCTGGAAAGGAACCCTGCCCTCAGCCCTGCCATGATCCCTTCAGCACAGCCACCATCAGTCAGCTACAGCCCAGAAATGTCTCTGTGAGGCTCTTTCCTGGCTCTGCCACTCACTTGGAGAGCAACCTCCTCCCTGCCTGTAAGGGCTGCCTGCAAAGCACTGAATGCTTCCATACTCCTCAAGAGGAAGGGGATTTGAGAGTATTTTGCTAATTCTGGGCTGGTCTGCACGTGACGATGCTCTGGGTACCATCACCCACCAAAGCAGCAAAAGGTGTCCTGGATCTCCAGGAGCAGAGATGCTGCCTGCTCACAGTCCCCTCAGCCATTCTGGGCTGAGGTTTAAACTCCCATCACATGTGCTGTGGGCTGTGCCAAGCTCACGGGCACACCTGGGAAAAGCAGGCAGAACAAGGTGTGACAGTGATAAATCCCAGAAAACAGACCCCTGTTTGCAAGGGGTGCAAAGAGGAGCTGCCCATGGCCAGGTACCTCACTGCCCAGAGGAGCAAAGTCCCCGGGACCCCACAGCCTCAGGAGGATCCACAGAAACCTGTTACACGGAAAATTCAGGTGCCTCTCGTGTTGTCTTGCTTTGGAAAGATCCTCCTTAACGCCCTTAACCAGAGCTCGGACTTGCATCATATCACAGCTGAAGTTTCAAAATATTTTCCATTCTTCCCTCTAGTTTTCAGATGTTTGTGAGTCTGTGAACTGTCACCCCATCAAAAGGATCATTAGCCTGAAGAAAGCATGCAACTTACTGAAAAATGTAATTGCATAACAAGCTGTTAAAGGAAGAAATAAAAGGAATAGCCTTGTGGTTATTGACCACATCCCTCATCAAGGCTAAGCCAGATTCCCAGGATCTCTTTTTCAGCTCTTTAACCTGGGAAGCTCAGTTCATGGCTTTAAGGAAGGAGGAAAGTGCAAGGGCAGCTGCTCTAAGGCCTGCCCAACATGACACTGGAAGCCTTTGGAGCACAGAGATATGGAACAAACACAACCAGGCAGACCCTTGGCAGGGAACAGAACAGGGACAATTAGAAGACTCCTGAAGTAAAATCTGTGGGGCTGAACTCTGGATGTGAAGGACTTATATGGGAAATGTAGAGACCCCCAAAACTCCTAAATTGCCCACATTGCCTGAACCTGGCCATGTGTGTTTATAAATGCAGCACAATTCTGGACTTCCAGGAGATGCCCTGTTGCAATCCAGCAGGAGCCAGAGCTGCCTTGGGCATGGCCAAAAACATCTCAGCCCCTCTGGGGCCATTTGCTTTCTGGAACTGCCCAAAGCTCAGTCCCCAAGGCCACTGATTCTGTCCTGCTCTAGTGCACTGCTCCTCTCAAAAGCAACACACAAGCTCTTCCCAGCTCCCTGAGAATGAGGAGAATTTAATAAAGCACCATTCCAGGGGTTATCACTTCCAAATAATGCCAGCAGGCATTTTTATTGTGCCTCTTGATACACACTTGCACATGGATTTTTGTTGTGACCTAGAACCCTCTGGCTCATTTCACACTCCTGAGCAGAAAACCAGAAGCTGGATGTCAATAGAACATTTTATTTGTAAGGAAGGCTTATAAATGCAGTTGTTTAAACAGAGGGTTTGCTAGCTGGAGTGTCTGTGTAAAAGTGCTGAGCTACACCAGTGCCCCTGAGAAAAAGTATCTGGACACATCTCAAATTCTGCCCTCCCTTTAGGGTAGAAATAAATCAGATAAGGACCCCCTGACAAAGCTCAGTTCAAATCTGCCTTCCAACCTGGAACCTCTGCTGTGTCCAAACTCCTAAACCCAGGGATTGTGCCCTGGGGAGCAGAGGAACTTCCTCCCTTTCACTCTTCCCCCAGAGCAGGACTGTGAATACAGCTTGGAGCCAGGGGCTGCCCGTGCAGGGCACAGAAACTGCAGGGCAAAATAAAGGATCCATTGCCAGGGGCAACTGGAACATCAAACTGCTCAAAAACCTTTAAAGCTTGTGAGTCTCGGGCACAGCTCCCACTGCCAGGGGCTCACGGGCTGGGGCGTTTTCATACCTGTGATTTGCACACGTGAGGCTTCAGGGCTCAGAAACACATCTTAAAGGAAAATCTATGCTATTTCACAGAAATGTACCTTAAAGGAAAACCGGTTTTGTTTCACAGAAATGTATCTTAGAGGAAAACAGGGTTTATTTGATTGAATGGGTAGGTTTGTTTGGCCCTGTGTCAGTGGCCCGTTTGCCACGACAGGTTTTGGTGTCTCAGCCCAGGTGTGACCAGGTGTCCAGGCAGGCTGGGCTGCTCTGAGCAGCCAGGACACACAGGCTGCACCCTCTGCTCCCCTCCCCGAGGCTGCTCCTCCAGCCAAATGACCTTCACCTTCTACAAACAAAACAATGGGGTCTGTTTGTGTTTATGGCTGAACTTTTCCAGCCCTGCTCATCTTTAATTGTTCCTGGGCACAATTGTTTCAACAATTCTACGAGGAACACATGACTCACCCACTTGCAAAAGGTTTGTGCTGGTGTTTTGTGCCTTAGATCAGTGGCCACGTCTTTGTGCTGGCATCTCCCAGGGCTCCACTCGGTCAATCCCTGCCAGAGGAAAGAATTCCTGCTTCCCTGAAGTCTGTAATGTTCCAGCTGGGCAGGGGCAGTGGGCAGGAGACACTTTCTCCTGGCTGTGCCCCTGCACAGGCTGCCCCAGCTCCCTTCTTGCTTAGCTGTTTGTGGGCTGCAGACCCCAGCAGTGGGGCACTACCTGCTCCTCACTGGCTCAGCAGAAGCCAGGCTGAAATCCAGCAAATTATTGTCACTGTAGAAAATAAACACAGTTACTGACAGACATCAGTTGTTAATAACTTCAGTGGCTGAGGCTCACGGTTGTGATTGTGGATAAATTATGTGATCGTGACAATTTGCCTTCCACTGCCTGGTGCAAACCTTCTCCTCACACTTTTAGACCCTTGTTATTTTTCTTCATCATTTCATTTGTAGATGTTACACTCACTTTACTTGGAAAGACAAGAGAGCCATTTTATCTTCTAGCTGTGGGAACCAAACAGAGCTGATCTCATTTTGCATTATCACAACATAATACTTAATTTAGTATGTGGGAAGCCCAAGAGTTTATTGGAGGGACTGGAGCCTTCCTGGGGCTTAGATTTGTGCCTGTCAGGAGACTTTGTGGATTTGTGCACAGCAGGGCACATCACTTTATTGCACAGTTGCCACCTGGATTCTAAATGAATTTTATAAAATTCATTTCATGACAGCCAAGGAGAAGTGTCATTGGGCTGGTTCTGCAGCATCTCTGCTGGACTCAGCTTTCACTGCACAGAACCAACTTCAGCACTGGTTCAGTACATGAACATTTAGGGCCTCCAGAGACCTGCTCTGGACTTTAGGAATCAGCTGTGATCCCAAATAACCATCGGCTGTTTAAATAAAAGTCAGTCAGAGCTGCAAGGTTTTCATTCTGCTTCCCTGAATTCATTATAGATCCCAGCAGAATAACAGTTTTGCTGCTACAGTTGCATCAGGGCCAGAGGTTTAGCTGAAAGGAATATATACTGCCAGCACTTCTTGGGGGGAAGGACAGCCCTGGTGTAATTACACCAAAAATCTTTAGCAAAAGTTAGATTTAAGACTGATTTGGCAAACTGGGCTACGTTTGCCTACCATCACTTTGATGTCATCACAATTATTTTCCTTCTTGCTTATTTCAAACCACAGGGACCGTGGATGTGACTGTCCCTTGGGTGGTGCCCACCAACACTCTCAGCAGACAATGGCATTTGTCTTTGGTGATGCTGACAAAGACGAGGGATCAGATCCCCAGCCTGGATCCCAACCCTGCCAAAGCCTCAGGGCTGCTCTGGGCCTGACCCACGGAGGGTTTTGTGCTGTCAGTGCCCCTGGAGCAGGTGGAAATGCCTGTCTGGGCTTGGCACTCCCCTGGCAGGGCTGGACGTGAGGCACCCAGGGCACGGGAGGTGACAAGTCCTGCCTCACCCTCCTCACCCTGAGGTGCTGAGGGCTGGGTGAGCCTGGGCACAGCCCCGGGCTGAATCCCCTGGGAAAACACACGCTGAGTTTAATCTCTGCTCTCCAGCATTCCTCAGGAAAACCATTGACCTCAGGAGCAATGTCTACTGTGCTACATAAACATTCCAAATTTATCATTCAGACCCCTCACATTTTAAGTGGTTTTCTTCAGCTGTTTGACAAACATTCTATTTAAACAGCTATGGGCAGAACTAAGAAAAAAAATATCATTCAAAAGAAGAAAAATCATTTGAATTAGGGAGACACGCAGTGCCCTTGATCTCAGAATACATCTCAAAAATGGGTATTTTAGCACAACCAAATAGGGACTTTTTCTTCAGACAAAACCAGTCTGTGGCCAGAGGTCCCAGCACAGCAGAATCTGAGCAGGTTTGGTGAAATTCCCTGCAGCAGGATTCTGTCCTGTGGCTGTCACTGCAGCTGGACCTGCCCAGCACACACAGGGGAGAGCCCTGCAGGCACAGACACGTGTGCTTGATACCCAGCTTTTATCTGGTAAAACACATCTGAGAACAGGGAGAGAAGGGGCACAAACAGCTTCCACCCGTTCATCAGACATTTCTGCTGGTTCAAGATTGAGCAGCATGAGCAATGACATCACAGTTTTGCTGTAGATGGAAGCTTTGCTCCCCTGTGTAGCTGCACGTGTTCCACAGAACTTCTTGACCTAAGCCTGTTTAACTCAGACTGTGAGATGTGCCCTTTACTCTGCACCAAACTTACATCTGTCAGGTCATCTTTTGAAAATGTCAAATGATTCAGGAATATAATCCCTTCCCATAGGTACTTTGGGCTCTTAAGAGCTACTTCAATTGATTTTTTAAATACAAATTACATTCAGAGCTTGCATTATTTGGAAAGACAAGACTTCAGTGTGTGACTAGTTTTGGTACTTTTGCAAATTTTATCTATGCAGATTCAACTCTTAAATATATATTTAAATGCTGCACATCTGACATACTTTCCTCCTAGCCATACTTAAGCCTTTAAAAGAAAATCAGATAAACAGCTTTGATCCAAGTTATTGCTTTACTCATTAGGCCCTCCCACAGCTTCGTGCCAGCTCCTGGAAATGGCATTCTGGAGTCCAGGCTTCCCAGGCAGAAATAAATTTGGATATCTCAGGCAGTGCTGTCGGACAGCTTGGCCCGTGCTGGAGGCCAGGCCTGATGGTCCCACTGAATCCGGGGGATTCTTTGAACACAGCACTCAGAGTTCAGGTCCAGGGAGAGCTGCTTTCCCAGCCTGCACCCCAAATGTTCCTGTATTTCCAATCACTTTCCCTCCCAGCAGGCAGCTCTGGGTCCTGCTCTCAGTGTCAGTGTGCACATCCAGAGGAAGTTAATCAGCCATTGATTCCAGATTCCCAGCAGAATCCAGCAGCAGGAGTTGGCCTGACGGAGTCAATGACCTGGAAATTATTTTCCAAGGCACCATGTCGTGGCCACTTGGTGCCTCCCAGCAGCAGCAGCTGGCAGTGAGCTCAGCAGGGATCCCCCATGCCCCTTTCCCTCATGGGAATGTGCTACTGGGAATCCCACTGGGGCATTTGGGCAATGCTGGAGTCAGAAAAGCTGCAGTGACTGCCCAGAGCCCTGGCCTGTTTTCCATCCTGTGCCAGCCATGGCTCATCCCAAGCCACAGCCCTGCTCATCCCAAAAACACAG
>VYXD01007422.1:46052-66977 GCA_013397195.1 Hylia prasina
GGGAAGGGGGACGGCTGCTGACTCACCTGCCCGGGGGGCCCCGGGGCACGGCCCCGCCGGGGCCTGAGCGCTCCGCAGGCCGGCGGGCTCGGGCGGGGCCCGGCGCTCCCTCCCCACCTGTCCCCTCTGCCCGCCGCGGCCGCCCAAGGTGATGGGGTCGCTTGCCGGGTGTGCTGTCTGCGGGCAAAAAATATGAGTGGTGTTGAAGTGGTTTTAAAAAAAACCCAATACAGGTAAGCGGAGTTGGCCCCTAAGTTTCGTCACAGACTAGGAGACGTACCGAGAAATACGTGTTATGGGAAAAGTGTGAGATCATTGGGCCCAAAGAGGTGATTAGAGACGTACTTGCGGGATGGACTACATGATCTGCAGAGGTCCCTTCCTACCCTAACAGTTCTGTGGTAATTCACAAGCGTCAAAACCCACTCTTTGTCCGAATTGCGGTGAGTGCGTTTGTTAGTGACTGTTTCTGTAGTTACCTTTTTTCCTTAATGATTATGTCGTTCTGTCGCTTTCTGTGGGGTACAGCGTAGGCTTACAGTGGAGGC
This sequence comes from Hylia prasina, assembly GCA_013397195.1. Taxonomy (NCBI): domain Eukaryota; kingdom Metazoa; phylum Chordata; class Aves; order Passeriformes; family Sylviidae; genus Hylia; species Hylia prasina. The sequence continues at coordinate 46,601 of VYXD01007422.1, forward strand.
TGAGCTGAGCCCTGGCTGCCTTATCCGAAAGTGGAGTTTGCCTTCTCTTAGAGGCCCCGAGGGACTTTTATCCTGGCAGTGTTTCAGGAGTGTGTACCTGTGTTCCTGCAGAGAACACCCGTGTCAGGTGCTCACGGCTTTGCCCCTTGCGTGTATCCTCATGTCTTCGATTTGTAGTTTTTATTTGCTGGTTAGGCAAAGTTTTTCTGACAAAGCTTTGATATTTGGAGAGAAACTAGATTTTTTTGTTTGTTCTGCTTTATATTTGTAGTAATTTCCAGTTGTAAAACTGCTGGATGTACAGTATGAGGTGGAGTATCACTATTAAAGAAATGTTGAGTTAAAACCCCTTTTTCATTGCCTGGGCAGGGCTAAGTGCATCCACATGGGAATGTGTTTTCCAGTGGTGCTCACATGGATCTCTTGGGTTGTTTTTTAAAGTGGGGAGCAGTTGTGTCCCCTCCTTTCCTGCTAGTGAAGAGTTCAGCAGCAGTGCAGGTGAAGCAGTCAGGACTTGAGCTGTGTGGACTTTAGAGAATAATGCACCATGGTGCTGGAACTTCTGGAGAGTGTGTGGTTGGTCTGTACAGCTTGAACCAGGATGATTTCTTTATGGTGTTCATTTTTCATGTGGCCCAAACCCGCAAGCACAGGAATATCTGGTACCTGTTATTTCAAATACAGGTTAAGTTACTACTGTGATGGTGAAGTCTTTTATTTATGCTCTTATAAGGTTGAAAATAATCGGTATGATGTGCTTGCAAACCCAAATCACTTGTTTCCTCAGCCTGAAACTCCAGGTTTACTGTTTCCCCGCTGTGTGTTTTCCTTGGTTTAAAATATATCTAGGGAATCAGCCATGTGATGTGCTCCTGGTGTTTGTACAGAGAAGTGTAGCCCTACTTCATAGGGATTGTCCCTCAAGTGCATATTGTGGAGCAGGATTCAAGGCATTCCTAGAACTACTTGTTGCTGATGCATTATTTAACAGCACCTCAATTTAATATTGCAGAGGAGTCATCTGCCTTTTATGAAAATGAGCAATTCTGAAGAGAAAGAAGAGCAGCCTCTGTGGGAGGTGGAGGGAGCCATTCCTGTGGAGTGGCCTGGCCTTTGAAGGCTGCTCAGTGATGTACAGCTCTTTATTTAGATATTCCAAATCAATAACTGTGCCTCAGCTGACGAGGCTGGGCCAGCACAGCCCAGCTGTGGTTGCAGTTATATGAGCACAATCCTTTTGTTAGTTTAGTTTATTCAGTTTGGGTAACTGCTCTGAGCTTGCCCCGGCGATTCCCCATAGTACTTGAATTCCAGTCAGCCCATTTTCTTGTCACAGAACATAAAACTTTATACCCCAGGCTAGAGTTCCTGGTGATGGTAGGGAAGCCCCAAAACAAGCTTCTAGTTCTCTGTATATTTAAATTTGGGTTTTTCCCCTTTCTCATGACTTGGAATAATATTTTTTTCTTAGTAAAACCTTAACTGGTAAGCCAGAGAAGGTCACTGCAGCTCATGTTCTGTCAGGGGTGGAGACTGCATGGAGCAGCTCTAAGCTGTGTTTGAGAGGCCGTGGAAACGTGACCCATAAATGAGAGTGAAGTGAGCATCCCGGGTGCCTTCCTGGTGTGCTGCCGTGGCTCCCCTGCCCTCCCCCGGGGGAGTTTCAGGGGAACAGCGCGGGCTTGGAAAGAGCTCAGGTGGCAAGGAGCCTTCTCTGCTTAAGTTACTCTTGCGCTGTCTCGTCTCCTCTGGAACATCAAGTGCATGGGAAGGAGTGCAGCATCTGATAGAACCTGCAGGCGTTTCAGGGATTCAGATAATGGAATTGCACAGCTGGGCTTGTCCTTTACCTGCTTTCTAATAGCATCGAGCAAACTGTGTTAGGAAATACGAGTGGTTATGAGTCTCTTGGTATTTGCGCCAAATACGTATAAAATAACATGGAAAAAATAAAACCCACGCGTTTGAAAATCGGGCCCTTTAGTCGCCGTGGTAAGAGCCAACATTTATTCCAACCTGAGGGTGAGGTTGTTGTCTTTTTAAACTCTTGTTGCCGATTTACGTCGAACCTTTGTAACCCCTGAAAGCCAAGCAGTTTCGCTTGTTGCCGGGCATGCACAGCCGCCGTGGGGTCACTCTGCCGCGGCTGGGGACGGGTCTGGGGCAGGATGAGCTCCTGCACCGATGTCATGGTTAAACTGCCTCTGACGTGCTGGGAGTTCCTCCTGTGGGCTGGGCTTTTGTTTGTAAGCAGGTGTGAATCACCCCCGCTGCCTTGTTAGTTAATGTGACCGTAATTGCAGGGTTTTTAGAGCAGGAATGTTCCCAGATAATTCCTTTATTTGAAGCTTTTGGAGGAAGGTGGGGTGCTGAAGGTGTAGTTTGTTTTGAGTTAGAATGATGTTAACGTGCTAACAACGGGGTCCTTGTCTCCTGATTTTCAGTCCTTTGTTTGCGAGAACTCCAAGGCTTTTTTTGTCCCAAAGATGGTAATCGGGTGTGAGGTAAAGTGCTGCTCCACCTCTCCTGTGTGTAGCACACACCAAAGTATGTGATACTGAGGCTCAAACTTGCACTCAGAGCCTTTTGTTCCACGGGTCCTGCTCTGCTGAAAACTAAACTTGCTAAAGAAAGTATTTTAAGCCTTTGTATTTCACTGTAGGTTAGCAATGGAATTCAGACACAAAATAGCAGCCAAGTGAGGTTTTTTGAATTATTAGCTTATTATCCTTTTAACTCGTATACAATCTGTTCTGGTTTTTGTAACCTGGCTGCTGCTATCTCTGAATTCCTTTTGACATCTCTGGTATGTTGTGTATGTGCCTGATACGGAGGATTTGGAGTAATTTTTATCCAATATTCTGTTTGCTTTGGGTCCTGCCCTTGTTAGGCAGAGCACCACATTTTATTAGCTATATCTCAATTTGTCTAGTCTACATCAAATGCTCATCATTTTCTTGGTACTCAGTTGAGTCTCCTGCCTGCCCCCACTGTATCATTGCCTTAATAAGCAACGTGTTTTAATAAGTGTGCATTTCAGAGATGATTTAGGAGACTGAGCTTGAGTGGATCTGTGAGCTGGGTTTTTTGTTGAATGATTATGGTGACTACAAGCAAATCCTACCGCTGACAGTAGTGTCAGTGACTGATGTTTTTTGGTGTTTTTTTCTTTTTCATGTTTTCTGAACCTTGCCAGATTTGGAAAATCCGTACCCTGGATAGCACCCTGATGTAAAAGAGTGTTCCAATCAAGATTTGAGCCTTGCTCATGCAGGCAGATCTTGTGAATGCTCTAAGAGGTAGTGCCTGTTTGCCTCTGTTATCTCCTCCCTAGGTAGGAGCGGGGTGGAGCTGGGCTCAGCTCCCCAGAGCCGGGCTGCGCGTGGGTTCTGCTGAAAAGCAGCACCAGTTCTTTGTGGTCTTCGCTCCAAGCGGCATTTTCACTGCCTGCCCAACCAGCCGGGGGTGTGGAGGCTGCTCAGCCCTGCGTGGGGGCAGCAGAGTTGTGTAACCATCTCTGCACGCTGTTCTCAAGGGCACTGGTAGTTCTCGGAACCGAATTCCAGGTGGGCACATGCCACGGGATGTGAATCACAGTCCTGCTCTGAGCCACCGCAGCTCCGTCCCTGTGAGACCTGCAGGGATCCCTGCACTGCTTTGTCACCTGAGTGCTGATGAGCTCCCGTTAAATGGAGCCAGGAAACAGCCTTGGCCTGCTCAAAGGTACCTTCCACCAGGCACAAAACCAGTTAGAGCTTTGGGGAAAAACCTGACTGTTTTAACTGACTGTTTGATACCATGTCAAATGTCTCTGTTGTAGCTTTTAGTGCACCCTGAATTCCATAACGTTTCTGGTTTAACATAAAGTAATTCTGTCGCTTCCATGTTAATGATGTAGGAAATCTTTCGTTGTAGTTTGGGGCAGAATTTCGACGATTTTCTCTGGAGAGATCCAAACCTGGCAAGTTTGAGGAGTTCTACGGGCTGCTGCAGCACGTGCACAAGATCCCAAACGTTGATGTTCTGGTGGGGTACACGGACATTCACGGAGACCTGCTGCCTATCAATAATGATGACAATTATCACAAAGCAGTTTCTACAGCCAATCCTCTGCTCAGGATTTTCATTCAGAGGAAAGGTAAGAGCACTTGAAGAATGTGAGTCATCTGTTTATCCAGTTATGGTGTGATGTATGGAGGAAAAAACCCTTCAGTCCTATTTCATCATGTCAAATTCCATCATAATTATGGGTCGTGAAAGGTATTCATAAGTTGTCTCTCTTGCAAAGGCTTCCTCAGGCAGCCTATTTATACTTTGTGAGTTTTTGCTTGTATTCAGTTGATTTAAAGTCAAGTTAAATCTCTAGCAAATGTTTCTTTCTGGTTTTATGTAAGCAAATGAAAATAAACTTTTAACCTCTAAGGTTTTCTGCTCTGTGTGATGGATGCTTTTCACTTAAAATTCCAATCTTGATCTGACAAGAAGAGAGACCATTAAAGGATGGCAAGTAATTTTAGAAATGTTATTACATGAAGTACTAAATGTAATATACAGTATAAATTCAAGACTAACTTTGTAATATGCTACTCTTATCACATTTTTCCAATAAAACATTTTGAAGTTTTCAGTTGACAAGCTTCTATCAGTTAGCAAACCTCAGCAGTGAGGGCTGCTTGCTTTGCTGGTTTGACTTTAAAAATAATGTGTCTGCTCTGGCTGTGTGTTCCTACTGTCTGCTTTTGTTCATGAAGGGAAAAAAACCCAATTACAAGTTTGTGTTTGTTCTTGTGGTGTTGTTCCTGGTTGCTGCTAAGACAGGCATCTCTTCCTTAGAAAATGCTCGGGCATCAGAACCTTTTGTCAACTCCCACTCCAAAAAGTGAACAACTCCACGAGAGCCTGACACAAACCCAATATTCACAGCCAGGGTGGCTGCTGGGCAGCTGCTGAGTGCAGGCAGAGTGTTTGTTGTGGTTGTGTTGACAGTACAGGCTGCTGAGGGCTGTGTGCTCAGTGCTGGCATGCCCAAGGCAGGAACCATTTGCTTCAGCAGGGCCTGGAGGGAGACAAGGCCTGTGATTCCATCTAATCCCTACAGTAGCCATATGACAGGGAAGGATAAGCCACTTTGTCAGACTGGGATTATTGAGTTTATATTTTAACACCATATGTTTTTAGATCGTTCCTACTGTGACAGGTCTGACGTTGCCTGTTCCTAGTGTTACATTTGGAATGCTTTTTTAGTTTCCTACCATCATTTACCTTGATTTGATCCAGGTGGGTTATTTGTTACTGCTCTGGTGCCAAGAGTTGATATAATGCACAAAAGTAGAAGATGATGAATCCATTTCAGTTTGTCAGAACAAGAACTGATGAGCAGGAAAAGCTGTGTAGAAAGTTCCAGGTGTCAGAGCCTTCCCTTGGACACGAGAGCCTTCTGCCCCTGGAGTTCCAGGGCACAAAGAACCCAGGCTGGCACCACATGCCCCTGCACCTTGTTGGCAATTAGCTGTGATCACGCTGGTCACATCTCTGGCTGAAATCGAGGCTTTGACTTCCCTGGCATCTTTGCCATATAGAGCAGATGTTTGTTTGATGGAAAATATAAAAATAACTTTATTCTGTATTTTATTTGTGATGATTTGCCTGTAACCGAGGCTGGATTGGTGGAGTTAGGGATGGTTCATATTTTGTGCCACATGATTTAAGTGTGCTTAATTCATGGATTGCAGCAGCCTTACTGGCTCTGCCTCTGGAATGGAAAAGAAATATCTGAGCAAATTCTTGCTGTTGATCTGGGCTGGTTTGGAACTGTAAGAAGTGACACGAGTTACTTTTCCACCTGCAAGGCTGCTTGTGGCTTTCATGCATTCTCTTATATCAGCTGAAAAATTTTTGTGGGTTTTGTAATGGAACTTTGACTTCTTTTATATTTCCAGCAGCAGCAGTTTGGAATTTAAGATCTTTGACAAAAAGCAACTGTGAAGAGGAAAAGTGTTTTGATGCCTTATAATATATGTAATATTTATCATACTGTCTTAACTCTTAAGAAACTACATGTAATTTGTGCAAAGCTAACTTGAGGTATGAGCAGACTGCAGTGAAATCTAATGTAAATAGTATTTACTTCTTAATATGTTACATCCCTCACCCCTTGAGGGGTCGAAATGGGAGCTGCAGGATGGTTTTGCTTTTATTGATAAGTGATGGTTGTGATAATCGGACTCCAGAATTTGGGAAATGTTATGCCAGAGTAAGAACTCTTCTCTCCTGTTTGATTTTGACTCCTCATTTCTGAAAGCTCTGTTGGTCCTGAACATTTATGTGGCATGGTTGGTGTGGTAGAAAACCTAGAGATCCTGTAATCCTCCCTTGGACTCCTCTAATTGTATTTCACAAAATTCCTTTGAAATACTTGATAAACTGCTCCAGTGCTAAATCTAAACTGGGGCTTGATGTTGCATGAGTCAGGATTGGCTGTCAGCTTGCAGAAAACATTCCTCACTGGAATTTCATTCTGCAGTTTAACAGATTAACAGGTACTGTTGACATCTGGTATTTAAAGGTTAAACTGATGTATTGTGATTAAATCCAGATGTATGGGAGTCAGTCTGTCTGTGAGAAAAACCCTTCTGAAGAGAAAATGGAGGGGAACAGTCTGCACAGGCTGAAGGGCAGCTTGATGTGGGGAACTTTGCATTGTAAATACGAGAACAATAGAGATAAGAGAAGATACATTTCATTATAATATTCTTAACAGTCCCTGAAGCATTCTAAATTACAATCTCCACCTCCTGCAAGTTCTGCATGTACGTGGCTGTATTAGTGAGAAGTGGATTCTTTGGTTAATCCACTTGTGCCCCTTTGTCATGAGAAGCTTTACTTTGGTGAGAAGTAGGAGCAGTTGGCTTTTTGAACAGTTCTCTGTGGACTAGACTAGCTGTTCTGAGACCTTTTCCTGGAAACAAAGGCTGGTTTCCCAAAACCATATTTTGCTATATTTTGTGACTAAATAAGAGGACATTTGTTAGGTCATATTTAAAAAACGCTGAATTTTATCTCTGTTCAAATACACTAACTACTCGGGGGCTTTGAAAACTTAATTCTCAAGGGGTAACTCCACATTGATTTGCAAATGGGTCAGGAAAATATTTCAGAAATCTGTCTTCAATAACATTAAATTGAAACCAGATTTGGCATTTGTGGGCTTTTGTTTTCAATTTCATGTAATAAGTCTGTACAGATTGGTGCCACCTTGAGCTGGAAACCGCTGGAGGGAAAAGTCCTTCCTGCCCCGTGTGGACGATCTCCTCCACACTATCTGTAGTTAGCACCTTGTCCTTTGGCTTCAGGCCAAAATATTTTTCTCCGGGGCTTTAAACTGATTAGTGAGGTGCCAGAACAAAGATGCCTTTGTACTTGAGAGTGTTGCTTTAGAAAACTTGTTTAGCAGTGGAAGAGAGGTTACCCAGAGTGTGCAGTTCTGCTGAGATTTGGGGAGATGACTCTATCGACCTTTCACTAATTTTTCCTCACAAATTCTCTAACTTTAACTGTCTTATGGTTCGTGCTACTTCTGAATTATTAAACTATTAAGAGCAGTTATAATGAAAAAAACCTTTCTCTCTGCTGTGTCAGAGCTTCTTAAATGTTTTAACATCTGGCTTGCAGTTCTGGGATGCTTTTATTTCAGCCATGTGTTCTGTAACTTAAGAAAGTTACTAAAGAGGAAAGCACCAGCTAAATCCAAGATTTCTGATTGTATATTTGTCCTCTGAAAGAGACTTTTAAAGTTCCTCTCTTTTCCAAGAAATGTTTTTCTGCTCTTAGTTTTTGTTTAGAAAATCCGTTTGAATCTGTTATTTCGCACACAAACATTTACATGATATTTTCTTCAAAGCCAGTCCTGTTGGAGCTGATTTTCATGTTTCTCTGCTAACTGGAAAAATTTGATTTGGACAGAAGTTACCAGCTGATAGTTTTGGAAGGCAGGCTGGGAGGTGCTTTCTGTGCAGGAAGTTGGGAACAGTTCTAAATCTGCAGACTGTCTTTAATCACTCACGTGGCGTGATAGATCCACTTGGATATAATAAATTCGTGTTTGTATATCCAGTTCGTGCCAGACCTTCTGCGGGGTGTGTGGCCTGCCAGGAGGGTGAAGAAGCCTTATTGCCACTGTGGCAAGCTGGGGTCGTGGAATGCTTTATACATTTGATATGACAGAATGGGTGAAATGCCACAGAGTCTGTCTGAGTCTCTGAATTTGTGCACTTTGAATTTAGGGAGAAAACCCCATCGGCTGAATACCTGTTAATGTGCAGTGCACATGGGAGAACACTCGGGAGAAAATCAGTCCTGACAGAACTTTGCTGTCCTGTTTCCTCGTGGTTTTTTTTTCCTAACCCAGAATAAAACCAGCTTTCTGTTGTACTAAAAGCAGCAGGAGCCGAGTGCTTGAGTGGCACCAGTCTGTTGGGACCTGGAGCTGTCATTTGCAACTCGCACTTGGGCAGGAACGAGTGCAAGCGCTACTTTGTACTTAAAGCAGCAAAAGGTGCTTCAAGCAAGACCTGCCTGGGATCGGATTTCACAATTGTCCTTTCCAGGTTGTTTTGTAAACAACTGTAGTTCTAAAGAAGAAAAAAAAAAAAAAAAAGAGAGACATTGTTGCACCTCATTGAATTGCAAAATTCTTTTCGCTGAAACACCAGATGTCTAACTGGAAACTGGTTGGATGGGTTGTCAGGAGAGATAAGGGCAAAACTTCTCTCACTTTTTTCTTTGATCATAAACTTTCAGGAAACATGAAAAGAATTGCTCCACGTTGTCTGAAAAGTCAGCATGGTAGTTGTCAGCAGTGGAGTACAGGGGTTCAACCAGCTGATCTTGGTCAGGTGTCCCAAAGGGCCTTCTAGAGAAAAGGCTGAGTTTGTATTTTTGTAGGTGTTGTCCTTCAGACACACTTCACCTGTTGAAATGCTTTGGCTGGGGAGGCTGAGTTGTTTTTTAATGCACCAGCTCTTCAACACAACTGACCTAACACCCTTAGACATGTGCAGATCAGATTTTAGGCTGTTTCTAAAGCCTTTGTGCTTGATGTTAAGATCTAATGTTATATTAATTAAACCTTAGATTACACAGTAACTGAGACTGCTACAGAAGTAACTTCAGGCTACGGTAGGGCTGTGTCAATCAGGTATCTTCAGAAATAACTCCTGATAGTGTGAATTAAATTGTTGAACAACATCAGCTGTAAACATCAGTGCAAAAGATGCTCTATGTTTAGCAAACAGCTAAGCAAGAGCTTTGCCTTCCTTATGGTGTAATTATTTCTTTTAAACAAAGGAAATGTAAATGAGGCCATCATCAGGACACATTTTTCTAAAACATGTTGATGAACTATTGTGTACACACAAGCCAGGAGCTGACAATAAATCCCTTTGAGGGTTTTTTGTGAGCTAATTTAAATTTGTTTCTTTTCCTCGTCCTTTATCTTTTAGAGTACCAGGTCCAAGGCTGCTGCCTTCTTAGGGCAGCCAAAGGACTGTTGTTGTTTTCAGCAGCCCTAAAGGCTGGGCAGGGAGGAGTTGGTGTTACAAGCTGTAGTAGTGTTAGCCTCTTGCTCCAGGGATACTTTCCCGGTTCTGTTTGGCTTAAAGCATCCGAGGAGTCCAAATCTACTGCTTCATGTCTGTATATCTCAGCCTCAGAAACAAGTGCACTCACTGATTTCCTCAGCAGCTGGCAGCTGTCCTGAAATGCCACTAGGCAGCACTGCCACAGTCAGCCCAGTCCACAGATTGAAATGTATAGCCATTCTTCCACTTTCTTGGCTGTACCAATGGCATCTGAATGGGATAATACAAAGAAATCCCAACTTCTCTGGGTCCTAGGGTTAGTGCAGTGCAGTTCTGCATGATTATTGGGGGTTTTCTCCTGTAGAACAAAGATGTGTGCAATAAGTACGAGTGCAAATCTGAGGAAGCTCAGATCTGAATGTATTTAGGTTCATGCCTTTTGGTGAGTTACTGCATATTGAAAAGAAAAATGGAACCTTTGGTAAATCAGCATTTCAGAAATCAGTATTGCTGCCACAGAACACGTTTTCTCATCCCTTACAAGCAGTTGTAGGACTAACATGTTTTCTTTTGGTTTGCTTTATTTAAGCTCTAAGCCATTTGCCTATTGCTGTATCAAGTTGTGGCAGTTCCAGCATTGCTTGCATGAACAGTTTTGCTTGAAGTATTTGTGTGGAGGTCTCTTTGTTTCTGCTCCACAGCCATTTTACCTACATGGCGTGGGGGCAGGGAGGAGTGCAGAATGGAATAAGCTTTCTGGAGTTTGAATCCAGGTCACTTGGCTGGCTCCCAGTAACCAGGCAATAATAGGCACACTGGCTGCTTTCCCTTTTTCATTCTTTCTTTTCCAATGATCTGAAACCTGAGGAGAGAAAACTAGCAAGTGGAATTACTCTGAATAAAATTAAAATGTTTCTAGGAATGCACTCACTCTTTCCATTCTACCCTTGCTCAGGCAGCTGTAGCTCTCTGTGCCTGCTGCTTCTAACTTGCTTTAATTCCTTTTGTGCACACTCTTTCCTTCGGTAGAAGAAAACCAAAAGTATTCCAAACTCTGAATCTCGTAACGTTAAGGCTTTTGTTTCACGAGTAGAGAGGAATGTTTCTATGAGAGCAAGGCTGGCACCTCCTAGAGGAGCTGTTTGCCTCTGCTGAGCTAACCCCTGGCAGCAGCGTGACCTGGCTGTGCTCTGTCTTGCAGAAGATGCAGACTACAGTGCCTTCGGGACGGACACCATGACGAGGAAGAAGAACGTCTTGTCCAACGTGCTGCGTCCGGATAACCACAAGAAGAAGCCCCACATTGTCATCAGCATGCCCCAGGACTTCAGGCCCGTGTCGTCCATCATCGACGTGGACATCCTGCCCGAGACCCACCGCCGCGTGCGGCTCTACAAGTACGGCACCGACAAACCCCTGGGCTTCTACATCCGCGACGGCTCCAGCGTCAGGGTCACCCCGCACGGCCTGGAGAAGGTGCCGGGCATCTTCATCTCCAGGCTGGTCCCCGGGGGCCTGGCCCAGAGCACGGGCCTGCTGGCCGTCAACGACGAGGTGCTGGAGGTGAACGGGATAGAGGTGTCGGGAAAAAGCCTCGATCAGGTTACGGACATGATGATTGCCAACAGCCGCAACCTGATCATCACGGTCAGGCCCGCCAACCAGAGGAACAACGTGGTGAGGAACAGTCGGACTTCGGGCAGCTCCGGCCAGTCCACCGAGTCCAGCCTTCCCAGCAGCGCTCCAAACATCCTGGGACACCTGCAGGCAGAAGAGGAGAGCGATGAAGAGGACATTATTATTGAAGACAGCGGCGAGCCGCAGCACATCCCAAAAGCCGCTCCTACCAGCGGAAGCATAGAGTCCTTATCCCAGATTGAACTCCTCCACGAGTCCACGCAGAATGGGTTCCTCCCTTCCGGCCAGACCAGCTTGAACCACTCGGCAGGCAGCATTAGCATGGAGTGTGAAGTACCAGAGCCAGGGCCTAAGTCCTTAGAAGAAGATGGAACTATAATAACGCTATGAAATGATGGTGGTGTACTTTGTATAAGTAAGGATGCCATACGTGTTTTAATTGGGCTTCATATGTAACACATTTTATACCTCTCCATCTACCAAGCACTGCAGTTAGATTAAAAGGAGGCAAAAAAAAGTATATACAAGAAATTCAAAATTACGTAAGTTGACTAACTTCATTAATTCTGCACTTCAATGTAAATAATTCACAAAGCTGGACAATAATTGATAGGTAGCTGAAATTGAATGAGGAAAATTTAAGTGGAAAATGAAGGATAGCTAAGAGATGGCTGTGAGCTTTCTTTTAAAGGTACTTGATTTTTCTTATTTTTTTAATGCCATATACTACTGGTTCTGTAGAAGTGAACTTCCTTTCGTGTGAGGCTGATGGTCTCCTGGACTGTGGTTCCACGTTCCTCTGAAGTGCTGCTTACGTGTGAGGGAGCTGCTGCAGCCCCCTCACCCCTGTCCTGGCTGCTGCTCCGCTGGCAGAGCTGTGCCTGGGCCCTGGGCAAGAGGAAACTGGGACAGAGCCAGAGGTGGGCTGGGCAGAGAAGGGGTGGCTGGTGTGGTGCTGGCTCTGTGGGCAGCACCTGCCATGGGGCATTGGAGGTCACTGTTCCTTTGTGAGTGAATGTGCAACCACAGGCTCCTTTAGTCAGGCACCATTACTGGTTTTAATGACTCTGGTTTTGAAATTCAAATGTGAAAGTCTTAACACTAATGCATCAATGACCTGTTCTCGTTCTAGTTTGCAATATTTAAGAATATCGTTGGATTTATTTACTAATCCCAGTAAATTGCAAACAAATCAAATGTAAACTTAATGCTATGGAAGTAGCATAGCATTATCTCTTAAAATTGCAGTCCTAGTAGAAACTGTAAAGATTTCTACTAGAAAAGGTTTGTTGGAATGAGTCTGGATTATATAAAAGTGACTTTCTTCAAACCTGAGCAAGTTAGAAGAGTCTGAGTTAAATCCCCGGATTAAAAACAGTTTTAAATCAGAATGAGGCTTTACTACACCTTGTTTGAGCCATGTGATATTACCTTGTTCATTCTTGGGCACTGCTCTGTAAGTGCAGTTGGGTGTTGTGGATATTGCAGTGTTGCTGTGTGTGGAAACACCGATGGCAAGTCCTGATGCTGCCGGAGCAGAGGTGTGTGTGACACTGCACTCACTGGGACAGCTGCAGGGGAGGCTCCCAGCACTGCTTTTGTCCTTCCCCTTTTTGTAGCTCCTGCTTTACCCCTTTGGCCCTTGGTTCCCAACCTGACCCTCCTCTGGGAACAGAAGTGGTGGCTGGAAGATGAGCTGGGGAGAGAAGGATCTCTCCAGGGATCCCGTGGCCTCTGCCAGGAGGAGCAGGGTGCTGCACTTCTGTCCTGTGCTCCCCAGAGCAGCAGGCAGGTGCCTGGGACCGTGTTCCTCTGCCCTCTGGCAAGCTGTGATGAGTGGGAAGGGAGACTGAACCCTTTCTTTTTTTTCCCCTCAGCCTATTTGAGGAAAATCTACCTCTGGTAACTTTACTAACAGGAGACCAACTGTAAGTTTAATGATAGGGCATCTGTAAAAGTCATCACAGACTATCAGAGGCTAAACCTGTGTTTGTTTCAGGTTTTTGTGATGATGCAAACACTGCTGCAGAAACAAACCCCTGCTGTTTGATGTTACAAAGTGTACATTTGAAATTAGTGTCTGATGAGCTGTAGTTTTCTCAAACCTCCAGTGCCACTGGAAGCCGAGATGCCAAGAGAGGCATTGATCCCCCTTAGGATTTATGGAGAACAGGCACAGCAGGCAGTGGTGCTCTGCAAATACAGGTGAGGGGCTCTGTTGTCACACTTATTTATGGTTTCTTTGTGTGTGTGTGGAGAGCCCTGGAATCTTTTACGAGAGCAAGATCTTTCAAGTGTTTCACTTGTTTTGCTAACAATTATTAAAAATGAAGTAACTGCATCCACTTAGTGTGAAATGAGAAAAAGTAATGTTCATTCTGCAACACGGAGACTTTACCTGAACGTGTTTTCTCTCAGCGCTGCTCTACACTTCCTTTCTTTATGGAAGATTGTTTACTTTGAAAATATCTTTTTTATTTCCTTTGTCAAAAGACTTTCCTTGCTGTATGAAATCACCAGTGGAGGGTGAGACTCATTATTCTGCTAGTTTGCACTTCTGTGCCTTTGGTTTACTTGAATGTATGGTGACTAATCAGAGGAGTCAAGGCACTTGGATGGGCAGAGAAGAGAGGTGCAGAGGATGAGCTGGCAGTGCACTTAATGCAGGTGTGAGGATTTCCTGGCAGTCCCCTCTGAGGGCTGGCTGTGGCCAGGAGCCATCCCCGGGGCTGCTCTGCTCAGCCTGGGCTGGGCTGCTCCGGGTAACATTTATGCCAGTATTAAGGACTTGTAGAAATTTAACTGGGGTCCTACTCCAAACTGCATGAGACTTCATCTCGTAGGACCTTTCCTGCAAACTGACTAATCTAAAGGTGAGATAATGTTCTTTTTGACGTAGATCATGTTCTGTTGCGCAGAAATTTGGTGGCACGTAGTAAAACCAAGCATTTGGGACTTGCTAAGAACTTTAAAGAATAAATCTAAAAAATGTGTATCTACAGTTACAGTGACAGACTGCACAGCATGTCATTGCTTGATGCTGCAGTTACCATAAAGTTTCTGAAGTTCTTCCATATCTTACTAATACATACACTGTTAATTACAAAAGATTTTTAAATTGCTACTTCAGGATGATCAATGGTTGATTATGAGTGGCTGAATTTAATTTTATATATAAATGATACTGGGGTTCAGTATAAGGTTTTTTAAAATATGCTGATATTGTTAGCCTTTCATTCACTACCTCCTAAATTTTTAACATCTATACTGTTTCCTCCCTGGAAGACGATACTTAAAGGCTTGACTGTTTTATATAGATTTTATCTATAGCTAAAAAAAGGAGAAAAAAAATGCAGAAGTGATAGTGAGGATGCTGTGCATGACTGACAATATTACGCTGCTATTGATGTAATCTGTGTATTAAGTATCCTGTGTGTGTAAATTGTATTTTCAATCCAGATTTTATAAATTAATTTATGAAATACCCAAATTATTTGAGAATGGAATGAAAAACTAAAATTCCTTTGACTAGTGTTATGTGTTGTATACATGCACAGAGGGGGACAAGTGATTCCTCCCTGGTGTCCGGGAGATCTAAGTGCACCTTAATAGGAAGAAGAACAAATTCTTAATAGAATTAAGATGCATTTACTTTAAAGTTCTGCTATGGTACTGGAGAAGTCAAGCCTAACTGTGAATCATATGTTTTTTTCCCACACCTGAATTAAATTTAGGACAATGTTCTCACAAGCTGTCTTTAACATGTGTATTTTTGTGAATATTATGTATTTTCTAATTAAATTTTACTTGCAATGTGATTTTTACATGAATGAACTTGTTTAAAATGTCAAATATCAGTATTTTTCTTACAACTTTAATGTATAATGTACATTGGTATCTCACCGAATGAAGATTGATTTTACAAAAATCAAGCTAGATGTAGTTGTATATTAGTCTTATATTTTTACAGACCAAAATAATAAATGGATATAGAAATAAAATGGGGTTTTTTCCTGAATTACTCTGTCAGATAAATCGGAATGAGGAAGAACGGATCGTTTTTCTGAGGCGTGACAAGAGATGGGTGGATGTTTTCTCTCCTGGCCAGGCAGCAGGCTGTGTGTCCCTGGCAGCGCTGCCCGTGTGCCCGTCCCTCCCGGGAGCAGCTCCGTGCCCCTGGCAGTGCCAGCTGCAGCAGGGCCCTGCACGGCCTGAGCTCTGCTCCTGTGGCACCTGTGGCTCCTGTGGCTCCTGTGGCTCCTGTGGCTCCTGTGGCTCCTGTGGCTCCTGTGGCTCCTGTGGCTCCTGTGGCTCCTGTGCCACCTGTGCCACCCTGTGCCACCTGTGAGTACCTCTGGAGGTGTCCATGGGCCAGCCTGAGCTCAGACCCATTTCACCTGCAAATGTTTCCCCCCACCTCTTTTGCCTTGGCAGCCCTGGCAGCATTTACCCAGGGAGGAGAGGCTGGGGCTGTGCTCAGCCCTCGTGTTCCTGCTGCTTTGGGGCTGAGCAGAGTTCTCTCAGCCTCTCCCTGGGATTATCAGTGTGCCCAGGGCTTTCCATCCCTGCAGACAGAGCCCTGGGCAGCACTTACCCAGGGAGGAGAGGCTGGGGCTGTGCTCAGCCCTCGTGTTCCTGCTGCTTTGGGGCTGAGCAGAGTTCTCTCAGCCTCTCCCTGGGATTATCAGTGTGCCCAGGGCTTTCCATCCCTGCAGACAGAGCCCTGGGGAGGGGGCAGCAGGGCTGGGATCAGCACTGACTCAGCGCAGCCAGAGCACCCAGGGCTGCCCTGGGCACTGGGGCAGGAGTGCTGTGGGGCTGGGGCAGTTCTCCTCTTTGCACAGGACCCTTGGGGCAATGCTGGGCTCAGAGTGGCATTCCTGGCATGGTGGGGGCTCTCTGCAGTTCCCGGCTCGGGCAGGGCCGGGGGGTCACCCTCTGAGGCAGCAGGAGCAGAGACTGAGGACCTGTCCTTGAGAACGTCTCTGTGAGGGGAGGGTGAGCCCGATAGGGCTGGCTCTGCGGAGGAGACACGGCACGGGAGCGGATCTGGGGCTCTGCCAGGGCTGCCTCTCACACAGGTCAGCAATGCTGCTCCTGCAGAGCGCTCAGACCTACAGGAGTTTCCTTAGCGCTGAGAAACTGAGAGGCTCTTTCCCTACTGCTGCCTCCTTGAGGAAGGAATGCCTCTCCGAACCTCATCTGTCCTTTAAACCCAGCAGCGTTTAACTTTTCTCAAGGTGATGAGCTCTTAACAAGGCAGGAGCACTTGGGTTGTTTTATGAAATTCAAAATTCATGTATGCTTACAGACGCAGGATTTTCATAAGTAATCAAGTGAAAATCCTACTCTCCCTAGTATACCAACAGGAGAAAAAGATTTAGACAAGTGCTAAATACCCCTTTGAAGTTTTTATGGTATCTTCAAATTATCTGTGGCATTCTAGTTACAGAATTCCAGAACTCTTCTGAGCACGTGTTCCTTGCCATACAGGTGTCACACTCAGATACTGGGATGTAGTTGCATGTGGAAAAATCTTTCCTAGAGAGCAAAGATCACCTTTAAGGTAGGTTCATAAATGGCTTCCAATGCTAACAGGAGGGAAGATGTATTGGATGGTAACAGTCCTTGGATGCTGTAGAAGTATGCAAGAAATGGCACAGCTGGTCCTTGGGGAGGCCAGACTGCAGCCAAGGTGCAGGAATTCAGACTCTGACAGATCACTTGTGTACTTCTCCTCTCACACAGGAGATAAATTTGTCTCTGGGGACTTAATGTGGTGTGCTTGATTTAAAAATGCTTTAGAGCCATGAAGCACAAAGCAATTAAAGAGGTTCTGTGCCATTAAACCAGCAGTTCTTATACCGAGTTCAGAAGTGCTGCTAAGAAGATACCATTTCCAATTAACATTCCTTTCTATTGAAGTGCTGTTTTATTACCTGATAGCATAAGGAAATACCTGGCATTGCATCAGTGAGAGACTTGTTCCAGGCTCTGTGGCGTTATGTTGAAGGTGTATAAAAGTGCATTTATTGTCCCCACACGAGAACATGGTTCTTGTCGTGGTGCAGTGACCTCTGCAGAGTGCTCTCCTGAGCACCTGGCACCTGAGTACCTGGCCAGGTACTGATAATGGCTCTTCTGTAATCACAGATGGAGCGGCAGCGCTCGGAGCTGAGGAACAGAGAGAGCCGCAGCTGCTGTGAGAGGAGCCTGGGGAGGCAGGGAGGGACACTGCCCCGGGCAGGGCTCCTGCTGTTGTTGTTGTTGGTGATGTGGGTCTGTCTGTCCTGTCCAGATAAATGCTGGAATGGCCTAACTGTCCACAGCTGCCAGAGAAAATGGGGGTAAAAGTAAAGAGTGGGAAGCAAACGGGAGACTGGCTAATGAAGGAGGTGAGAGTCCCGGCAGACAGGACACAAAACTCTGCAGTGGCCACAAGCTTGTCTATTCCCTAGCTGGGTAAGCGGGTCAAGGAAAAACCCTATCTCCAACTGCAAGCCTGGGCTCTTTAGACCCCCATAGCTGTAGCAGTAAATTCGAGGCATGAGAAGAGTATTCTTCTTGTGAGACACTGGAATTTCTCCAGACTTTTTGCCCTTTTTCCCCCCTTTTTGTTCTGGATATTGTGTATCCATTTTTTTTTTTAAAGGATTCTCTTTTCTGTTGGAGGGCACAAATGATCTGAAATTCTTAAAGTGCTGAGGAAAATGGGTTGAATGTAGAAACAGATTTCTCTGACTTTCTGAATGCTGCATGAAGTTACATAAAATGCTTGGTCCTGTAATTCTGATTTGTAAAACCCTGAAGGCTTAAATCTTGTCAAAACCTTGTTACTACGTTGCCATTCATATTCTTTCTGTCCTGCGCAGCACAAATGAGAAAAGTAGATAGATTTTTGCAAACTCATGAGTTTATAAGTGAGCCAGAGCTTAAAGAAAAAACTACTTACAGCAGACCGTTTGGGTTTTATGAAACACAGAAATGTTATTAACAAATATGTGTCCAATATGCTTCAGGTGGTTAAGAGCTGGATGTCTGCAGTCTGGGAAGGAACGCAGGAAGGAAGAAGGGGGTAAGGGCCTGGCTGTGAGCTGGGCACGTCGCTAACCTCAAATCCTTCCAACAGAGAAGTTCCGAGCGCCTCAGAGCTGCCTTTTCCTCTGCAGCCCTTGAATTTCCCGGTGACTAAAACCAGAGCCCGGCCCGCTCCTGCTCCCGCCCCGCAGCGCCGGGGCCGCGCGGCTCGGCCGGGCCCGAGGGCGCTCGGGATGCACCGGGAGAGCTCGGGATGCACAGGGATACCGGGAGCGCTCGGGAGGCACCGGGAGCGCTCGGGACGCACCGGGAGCGCTCGGGACGCCGCGGCCGGAGCAGCCCCGGAGGGCGGAGGTGGGTGCGGAGCAGGGGGCGCGGAGCGGGGCTCCCTCCCGAGCCGCTGCTTTTGGGGGCACCGCCGGGGGGGCTGCAGGTGCGGCCGGGGGTCCCGGCGGGGCGGTACCGAGAGGATGCAGCCCCCGCCGCCCGGCCGGGTCCCGCGGCAGCCGCGGAGGCTCCAGTGCCCGGAGCGGCCCCGGCGTTCCCTCGGGATGAGCAGAGACGGGTCTGCGGGACTCCGGTGGCCGGGATGCGCGGCTGGGTGAAGCTGAGCCGCTGCTCAGTAAGGGTTTGCAAGCTTTTGTTTGTTTGGAATTTTTGTTCCTCCTTGCTAACGGCTATGCCTGGTAGTGGTTATTTGGTTTGTAGGAATGAAACGTGCTGGGGTGCGAGGCTGGGCTCCAGGGCCGGCGTGACTGAGCCGGACCAGGAGCAGCTGGAGGATCCGAGGTGCAGCCAGCTCCCCTCCGGCTGCTGAGCCCCGCTGGTAAGGAACGGGGGACGCCGGGGATCCCTGAGGGCAAAGACAGGCTTTGAAGTTGCCCTTTGNCAAAGACAGAGGCTTTGAAGTTGCCCTTTGTAGGCTGAGACTCTTCCCCACCACCACCAAAAGGCTCCAAACCCCACAGGGGGAAGCGCTTGGGAGCGCTCCCTTTGTGACCTGCAGGACGCTGATATCCCACCGGAGCCTAGTGGTGATGTAAAGTTGGTAATGTTCTCCTGGGGCGGTTTATTTAAAATTTTCTCTTGTCGCAACAAAATATGCTCCTAAAGCAACCTCTCAAATAGCTTCCCCTCACCCCCGTCCTTAATTTTGACAGTAAAACGTTGATGTGATTTCTGTCCCCAAGAAAAAAAAAAAGAAAAAGGGAAACTTGTTCAGTTTCATTATTCAGAGATTTTTTTCCCACGCCTGTTCCTTTACATCATCTCTTCATACGTGGTTGTAAATGATGTGCAATAAGTCCGACCACTGATACATATCCACATCTTGGGATCTTTGTTTTGGTTTTGTGTTCAGCATTTTCAAGGTGATGACACAACGCTCGGTCCAGGACACCCACGTCATTTTCGTGTGGTTAAACCACCGACAGTGTTTGTCTTCTGTCATCTGCACATCTGCAGCGGGCGAGACAAATCTCATTATGCTGTTTACAAAAAAATGAATAATGAATTTTCAAGCTTAAGCTGATGTTGCAAAGTGAACTACTTAACAGGGAACAAGTTTCATTCAAGTATCGGTTCATGTCAGCCGGAGTCTGTTGGTTTAGTGGAGCGCCACTTGTACTGGTGTTAAATAAGAAATAAAGAAGACACACACAAGTTTGCGGTGCAGTGCTGCACAGCAGGTGAGTGCCTGTTAGTTCTGATGAGAAACACAGAAAGAATTTGTGTTCTTTGCTCCTTGGAAGTCATTCTGTTTCCTTCAGACCTCTTCAGCTGAAATTAAACACCTGTTCTACTGCTGACCCCTCCTGATCCTTGCCCATCTCGGTACTTGTTCCAAGCAGTAATTTGGGTGTTTTCCTGCTTGAGACCTGTTCACACCTTTGTGGCTGCATCTCCTTGGGTGTCTCTTCGGGCGGGCCTGGCCCTGCACCGCAGGAACGGGACCGGGATTTTCGGTTCCTTTTCACAGAGAGTTGCCTCAGCGCTGCGGTTTTTGCGTTTTCAGCTGGGGACAGCCCTTTGCTCCGGGGTACGGCTGCTACCGCTAATTGTGCCGCTTAATTAGCGGAGCAGCTGCGGCTCGCGGGGCTGCGCCCCTGCCGAGCTTTGCCCGG
>VYXD01007440.1:7502-24613 GCA_013397195.1 Hylia prasina
GTCCCAAACCAGAGCTGGGAACTGGTAAATAAATCAGGGAGGTTCTGTATTCCCCAACCCTCCTGGCATTGCTCAGTCCCAAACCAGAGCTGGGAACTGGTAAAAAATGTGAGGGAAGTTCTGTAGTCCCCTGCCCTCCTGGCATTGCTCAGTGTCCCAAACCAGAGCTGGGAACTGGTAAATAAATCAGGGAGGTTCTGCAGGAGCTGTCCCAGCTCTGCTGCTCCTCAGGCCCCAAAGTTACTGCTCCTTGGAGGTAAAAACCTTCAAGGGAAGTTTCAGTGGGAAAAAACTTGCCGTTCTGTTACCACTGTATCTTACAGAGTTTGAATCTGACTTTCAACACCTCACATCATCTAAACTCAGAGAGAAAAGCCCATTTCACAGCCCACCCTCGGGGCTGTGTCCAGCTGACTGCTGAAACACCCCTTTCTTTCACACCCAGACCCTCAGCCCTCCCTCTCCAGCACGGCCCAGGTGCTTTTGGTGCTGTCACAGATTCTGTGGGGTTCACAAAAGGAACTGCAAGTTCTGCCAGACAGGGGTAAATCCAGGTACTCCTGTTAAACTCAGCCTGCAGTAAGTGCATTTTACCAGATCAATGCCCATGGATCTGTAAAAATGCAAGGGAAGACATTCCAGCCCCGCTGTTCTGGAGCCCATTGAGATGCAGGAGCAGCTCCCTGGTCTTTGTGGCTCTGCAGACTGACTCACATCCCAGCTCCAATCAGCTTTAGCTCATTAAATGGGAAGCATGTTCCTTGTCATCTCAGCCTCAAACAGGTCGAACATTCCTAATTGGGGGGAAAAAAACCAACCTAACAAACTCCCCAGTAGGTTCCATTTCATTTTCAGCCCCAAATGAGAGCATTCCTCAGAAGCTGCTCCCCAGTCCCGGTGTCAGCTGTGCAAGGGGAGCTCATTCCTCACACCAGCGTGGTGGGAGCTCCTTTAAGGTGCAGATCAACCCTCTCAGCAAGAAATGTGCAGAAAGGCTCTCTGTGCCCCTGTCCTGCACATTTCCTCCGTGGGATCCAGGCAAACACTCTGGAAACCCCAAGCTCTGACAGAGCAGCGACCCAGGGAGGTTCTGGAGTGTCCTGGGGAGGGCTGGGAGCTGCAGCTGGGAATCTCTGCATCCCCTGCCCAGGAGTGATGCCCTGCAGCAAAGATTCTCAGTGTTCTCAGTGAGGTGCAGCCCTCCAGGCTCTCCCAGTTTCTCCCATTAAAGATGTTGTGGGCAGCTGCCACAACACGGCACGAAAGAACTTCACGAGGGCACGGGGATGAGCAAAGCAGGAAAAGCCCCGAGTTTATTTACAAAACTCAATTTTAGACATTTCCAAAGGTGCCTGTGGGTTGGAGGATGAAATCCCACCTCCCAAACCACACTGGTCAAGACAACTGTCAATCAACTTTCTCCTCCTGCCTAAAAATATGTAACCAACAAAGGACAATTGGGAACACAAAGCTGTTGTTTATAGTAAAAGTGTGGGAAAGTAAAAATTCTGACTCCAATCTGAAAGACAAATGAGAAGGCCCAGAAAAACCCTCAAAACCAGGGTGACAGGCAGCAGCTCTGAGCTGGCTGGGCCTGAGGAAAACTCCCAATATCAGGAGCTGCTTTGGCCTCACCAACACTTCATTAGCAGGAGGCTGATCAATCAACATCTGGTCAATCCAATTAGCAGCAGCAATGTGGGAAACCCCTCAGGAGGTGTTTGCACACCCAGGGGAGGAGGGAAGGTCGGGGGCACATCCTTCCCTGGCTGGGGCTCTGGGACGTGGCCTGAACCCCCAGACCCAGCCCACAGCTTTGGGGAGACGTGAGGAATCAGCCCAAAGGCAGCTGGATAATGACAGAGAGGAGAAATCGTGTTTTGCTTCCCTGCATCTGCCTTCCAAACCCAGCTTCTTTTAGGCAAAGAAGGTTTCATTTTCAAATAAAAATGTGACCTCTCTTTCTGAGGAATTCCAGGAGGAAATCCCTGTGCCAGAGCCAGAGGAGGGGATCAGAGACCCTGCAACTGAGTTGGTTTTACTTGGAGTGAGTGGATGATGCATTGCTGCTGATGTCAAGTGTCAGAAACACTCCAGAGCTATAAAAATACCACTTAAATTCACTGTAGCTTAAATCCTTTCCACTCCTGGTCCCTCCATTTGAGACAGGAGAGCAGGAATGGAAATATCCCTGGAGCTGGAAGGGACACAGAGCGTGCCCCACTCAGGGCACAGGGAGAACAAACCCGGTCAGGAACTCTCCCATCCTCACCCCAAAGAGAGGCAACTGTGGGAGACAGGAAAAGCAGGCTAGGAAATTTATTCTGCATTTCACAGCAGTGCACATGTAGGCCTGGGGTTAAAAAGATACCAGAATGAGGACACAGAACAATAAGATTGTGTTTTTGTGCTGTGTAAAGTCAGGCCTTAGCAAGTAGAAAAATATGTTAAGCAAGATAATAGAAAAGTTTAATAATGAGGCTTTGTGCTTTGTTTAGGGAAGAGTATGGAAAGTTCCTGAATAGCAAAAAAATATGAAACAAGCACCCATTGTTAGATATAAGGAGTACGTGTAGCTTTAATGATTGGTTTATTCAGATGTCTGCAAGCTCTTAACAACTGGTTATTGGTTAGAAGAACTTTGAAAAGGCCTTGCAGCACAGAGAATTCTGGCTGCTGGTGGCAGATGTGAGCTACTGGCATCCTTCAGCTGTCCCACCCGGCCCTGGGGCTGATGTTGCAATAAAAGCTGGAGGAACCAGGAACGTCTCCCAGCAGCCCCATCCCGTTATTTGGGAATATTTAATATCCAGCAGGCAACCACCCCACGTCCTCCCCCCAGCGTGTTTGACTTCATAAGGACAGAATTCCATCGATGAATGCTGATCATGATGGCCCAAACCAGCAGAGGGAAGGAATTACAGGATGGTGCATTCCCAAATTCCCCTCTCACCCGCCCTGGTGACCCCTCTCCAATTAGCAACAGACACTGTGGGAAGGGGAGGCCCGGGGTGTGCTGTGACCTGGGGCTCTGTGACAGATCCATTATTCATTAGCCATTACTCATTAGCCATTATTCATTAGTTATTACTCATTAGCCATTACTCATTAGCCATGTTCATTCTCCACCCCTCCTGCCTCTGCCTGGCCAGGCCCGGGCCTGGTTCCAGCCCCCAGAGGGGACAGGAGGTGACAGTGCCAGTCCTGCTGCAGTCCCAGAGCCCCGTGGGTGCTCAGGGTCCACCTGGGGCTGTCCCTGCAGCCCTCACAAATTTAATTAGAGCTCTGCACTCAGAGGGTGCTGAGGGCCTGGCACAGAATTCCCAGAGCAGCTGTGGCTGCCCC
Source organism: Hylia prasina (assembly GCA_013397195.1). Taxonomy (NCBI): domain Eukaryota; kingdom Metazoa; phylum Chordata; class Aves; order Passeriformes; family Sylviidae; genus Hylia; species Hylia prasina. The sequence goes on from VYXD01007440.1 coordinate 10,848, forward strand.
TGGATCCCTGGCAGTGCCCAAGGCCAGGTTGGACATTGGGGACAGCCTGGGACAGTGGGAGGTGTCCCTGCTGCCACAACACGACACAAAAGGCCTTAAATGAGGACACGGTGATGAGCAAAGCAGGAAAAGCCCCGAGTTTATTTACAAAACTCAATTTTATCCATTTCCAAAGGTGCCTGTGGGTTGGAGGATGAAATCCCACCTCCCAAACCACACTGCTCAAGACAACTGTCAATCAACTTTCTCCTCCTGCCTAAAAATATGTAACCAATGAAGGACAGTTGGGAAAACAAAGCTGTTGTTTATAGTAAAAGTGTGGGAAAGTAAAAATTCTGACTCCAATATGAAAGAGAAATGAGAAGGCCCAGAAACATCCTCAAACCACAGTGACATCTGCCATGGCAGGGGTGGCACTGGGTGGGATTTGAGGTCCCTTCCCGACAGAACCACTCCACTCTCTGCATTTGAGTTCCTTGCTCAGAGGTCACTGGGCTGAGGGATGCCACCCTCCCCTGGGGACAGTCAGGGCATTCCTGGGGTTTGGAAGGAGCCCCACCAGGATCACTGAACTCCAGCCCCTGGCCCTGCACAGCCAAACTCAGCCTCCCAAATCCCTCTCCAGATGCCTCCAGGTGTTTCAGACTGACAAGAGCCCCCCAGGCTGAGCCAGGGGTGATTCCTGTGATGCCTCAAGTCCCATCTCCCTGTGTCCCTGTATCCTGTGCTGCTCTGAGCTCACAGCCAGGGTCACTCAGCTCTGCACACAGCAGGGACACAAAACAAATCCTCTTCCTGCTGCACACCAAGGACACCTGGGACAAGTTTTCAGCCCCAAAGCACAAACAAGGGGGGCTGAGGAGAGAAAACAAGAAGGANTCAGCAGCCCAGCTGCTCACAAGGATGAGGGTTTGAGGGCAGAGCATCAGGCTCTGGAGCTGCTAATTAAACCATTTTATCTGCAGACTTTGATGGCTCTGCCTCTCCCCAGCTTGACAAAACTCCCAGCAGCCAGAAGCAGCTCTGGCCAGCTGCACCCCGAATCGTGATCCTGGGGGCTGTAACCCTCTGAAATATTTAGGCTGGCAAAAGCCAATGTTTGCTTCATTCCTTGCCAATTTTGGGGGTGGATCATAAAGTGGAATATTTGAGAGCAGCCCAGCTGCCTTTGCCTGCAGGACTGGGGTGTCTCACATCAGTGGTGCATGGACAGGAGTCACCCACACGTGGATTTGCCTTTTTCTCCTGCTGTGTGTGCTGGTTCCAGCTGAAGCCAGACAATGCATTTCCAGGAAATGTGCTCGGCAGAGATAAAAATCCTCCAGTTCTCCCTGCTCTGGCCTCGGTGTTGTCCCACAGCAGCTCTGGGAAGGGCTTGCACCAGGCTCAGGGGATGGAAGAGCTCGGGGGAGCTTTGTGCCACTGCATTTTAAAGGTGCAGAGGGTGTGAAGGAGTCAGGTCAGCACCTTCCTCCCCTGAGAATTAAACAGCCCCAGCAGGAAACCCCCATTCCCTGATTCCCTGTTCTCCCAGGCAGGCAGGAGGAACCTGCTCCAAAAGAAGCACAGGCAGCTCCAGCACAGGGAATGGGTCCCCACCTCTGCTCCTGGTAAATGCTGGACCCTGATGCCACACCAGGCATCACCCGCTTGGAATTCTGTTCCCAAAGCAGAACCCCGGACTGGTTTGGGTTGGGAGGGACCTGAAATCCCCCCCAGTCCCCCCCTGCCATGGCAGGGACACCTCCCCCTGTCCCAGGCTGCTCCAGCCTGGCCTTGGGCACTGCCAGGGATCCAGGGGCAGCCACAGCTGCTCTGGGAATTCCAACCCAGCCAGGAATTCCCAGTTCCCAGTCTCCCACCCAGCCCTGCCCTCTGGCAGTGGGAGCCATTCCCTGTCTGGGTGCTGTTTTAGACTACAGGCGACACAGACTCTGAGATTCAGAAGGCTAAAAATGACTCTTTATTTCGGGATGTATCTCCCTTATATACTATTTTATATTTTATATGTGACTGATGAAACAAAAGCAAACCTCTTCAATCACATTGGTCAAACCAGGGGGACAGCAAGGAGTCCCTCCTGTCAGAAAGAATGATTAAAATAAAGCAGTGTTACAAAAAACACTCATCATTGTTTACCAAGTTTTTCCTGGGAAAGAATTTCAGAGAACCCAAAACATCAGGCCTGGAACCAGGGCTACACCTGTGTCCTGTCCCTCCATCCATGGAAATGGTCTCCATATTCCCATGGGGTCTCTTCAGGTCCTGGAGGGCCCCAATTAGGTCAAACCTGGCCTTGCACCCACTCCCCTTAATTGTCACCCTGGTTTGAGGATTTTTCTAGGCCTTCCGATTTGTCTTTCATATTGCAGTCAGAATTTTTACTTTCCCACACTTTTACTACAAACAACAGCTTTGTTTTCCCAACTGTCCTTCGTTGGTTACATATTTTTAGGTAGGAGGAGAAAGTTGATTGACAGTTGTCTTGACCAGTGCGGTTTGGGAGGTGGGATTTCATCCTCCAACCCACAGGCACCTTTGGAAATGGATAAAATTGAGTTTTGTAAATAAACTAGTCTTTTTTTGCTTTGCTCATCCCCGTGTGCTCGTGAAGTTCTTTGTGTCGTGTTGTGGCACTTAATTATTACTAAAGTTTCCTTCTCTAAAACTTCTACAGACACTCTGCCCACTTTCAGCCTCGTCTGATGATTTCTTGCCACACACACGGAGTATAAAACATTCCAGAGCCGTGGGGACCACGCAGGGTTATGGCAGCAGATTTCAGCTTTCAGAGCCTGACACAGATGCAGGCTCTGCTCCCTCACACAATCTCTTTAAAATCCAGAGGGAGTCCCACTTTAATTTACAGAAATTTAATGACAACATTACTTTGGAAATGAGAGTTAACTTTTGAATGGTGTGGATTCCTTTATCTGATGAGGAGGAAGTGTGCCTGCAATGATAATCATTTAATAGAGCCGTGTGGGTAAATATCAAAGAATTTGTAACTCTTTATTGATGCTGTGCTCACAAAACACTTCATCTATCTCTTCTTTTATATCTTATCTGCCCTTTCAGTGCATTTCACCTGCATGGCTTGGTGCAGCGGTGAGCCAAAGCATTTTCAGCTTCCCCATTCCTCATTTAACTGAGGAGCTTTTTGCCTGTCCCGGGGACCCCAAAAGGTGGGGGAGAGCTCTCAGAGGGGCTGAGCCCAGCCCTGCCCTGGCCACAGGGAGGAGCAGCTTTGACAAAGATTCCCTGATGGAATCTCCGGGCAGAGCAGAGATTCTTGGGCTGCCAACACAAAGATTTTCATCCCCGTCCATCCCAAGGATCAGCATTTCTGGGATATTTCCATGTCACACGTCACCTGCGTCACCCTGCTTTGAGGATTTTTCTGGGCCTTCTGATTTCTCTTTCATATCGGAGTCAGAATTTTTACTTTCCCACACTTTTACTATAAACAATAACTTTGTTTTCCCAACTGTCCTTTGTTGGTTACATATTTTTAGGCAGGGGGAGAAAGTTGATTGACAGTTGTCCTGACCAGTGTGGTTTGGGAGGTGGGATTTCATCCTCCAACCCACAGGCACCTTTGGAAATGGATAAAATTGAGTTTTGTAAATAAACTCGGGGCTTTTCCTGCTTTGCTCATCCCTGTGCCCTGGTGAAGTTCTTTCTGTAGTTTTGTGGCACACCTGTCCTTCCTTTCCTCATCACACTCCTCACCCTGCAGCTTCCCACACCTTCATCCCTCAAAATATCAGATTTTTGGCTGCTCCAGAGGCTCTCCTCTATCAGGAGGAGTGTTAAAACATCCATATTTTCCACACAGGTTTCTCTCCTGGTCTGATCCATGTCCATCTGGCCCGGCCCCAGTTGTATTTCCATTTTTATCCAAGTGAAGCCCAACGCTTCTCCTCCAGCCCTGACAACCCAGGAGCAGCCAGAACCAAGGCATCACCCAAACCCCTGGGATCCACCTGCAAATGTCCTTCTAGAGGGCAGAAATTTTAGGAATTCCCATCTGACCATCAGCAGGGAGAACTTTCCCTCAGCTTACAGAATCCAGGGAAGTTCACACTTGGATTGAGCACCTGCCCAACGGCCCCATCCACAAATCCACTCCCAGAGAGCAAAGCTGTGCAGGAGTCATTCAAGTTTTCATGGAATTCCAGAAATTTGGGGTTTAAATCTCACCCAGATCCACCCCCTGCCATGGACAGAAACAACTCCCTCTATCCCAGATTTTTAAACCTTTTTTCCTTAACTTTTCCATCGTGGTTTAACAGCTGTGCTGTGGCCAAACTCCTCCTGCCAGTCTGGAACACCTTTGGTTTATCCAGTGATGCCTTAGGATTTTAGCTTTTATATTTTCATAGATCCCACTCCTTTGTCCCAATCCATGGGACAGAAGGGAAGAGCAGGAACAGCCCTGATTGAGTTCCCACTTCTTCAAAATATTTGCTGTTTTAGGGAAAACCCCTGTGCACAGAGACAAGTGAGGATAAAATATATTTAAATGAAATCCAAAGGTTTGAAGGAGTTTATTTTTAGCAAAGCCAGCTGGGGTTTGAAATTTCACTTCCAAGGGAAATCCTGCAAAAGGCAAGGCATGAAGAGAGGAGTAGAAATCAGAAAGGAAAGGTTTGCTTTAGAATATTCCTGCAAGACAAATAATTTGGGGGGAAAAAACACCAGGAGCTGTTCCAGTTTCCACGTTGTTTCCACTCACACACCCAATGTATATTTAATAATAAAATGTTTTTGTGTGATGATATCAAACAGCCCGTTTGGAACAGAGAAATGGAAGAGTTTTCAGAAGATAATGTTGGAAATTCCCCTTGCACCACCCCAGGGTTTAGGTGCTGGTTTTTATGGATCATCCCCTGCTCCTGCTGAGGCTGCAGGGCTGCGACAGCAGCGAGCTCAAAGCATTGCCTGAACAAAAGCAAAGCACAAAAAGAAAGATTTTCTTTCTAGAACCTTCTGATCCATGGAATTGCCCAGAGGTTTCCAGGGTTTGGGCACTCCTGCCCTGGCACAGGTAAAGCCCCAGCACAAAACAGGAGAAATTAAATCTGGTTGTAACAAAATTCTCTCTCGGCCAAGGAGATTATTTTTATTTTATTCCTCAGCTATCAAACCCAAACAGCTTTGATCATTACTGCCTCTCCTTTGTTTCCTGGGCTCAATTTTTCTTTCTTTAGGAGAGAATTATTTCCTAGGCATCCAAATTCCTGCTGTGAAGCCAGGTAGGCTCTGCCAGGAGAGGAGCTCCCAGGGGCCCTTTCTGTTCCCATTTGCTTCCCCCGGAGCATCAAGGAGCCTGTTCAGGGCCTCCCACTCCTTCAGGGAGGGGAAGGAAAATCCTTCAGGCTGCTGATACTCGTTTGAAAGCCTTCCTCAAGAGCCAGTGACCTAAATAGAGCTGAATTCCCTGGATTTATCCACGCTGCTCCTGGGAGATGTGAGAGCAGAGACTCCGTCCTGCTGTCCTTGGGATAACGGGAGGAACCTCTGCCCAGCTGTTCAGAAGTGGGGACTGAAGCGATGCACAGAGACAGAATTACCTTTCAGGAGCCTTTCAGGGATTAATTGCTGCTCTCCCATTAGCCAAGGCAGCTGAGAAGCGTTTTGGGAGTGCTGAGGGGCCTTTTCCTCGCTGCTGTTCCACACCCCAATCCCACAGCATTGCTCACTCTGCCCTGCCCCGGGAGAGGGGCTGGGACCCATCCTGGAAGCAGCTGGAGCCCGGATCCATCTCCTTTTCTCTCCTGGGAAGGAGAAGGAGTCAGGGAGAATCGGGGCTGCAGCTGTGGATGAGCTCCCACTGCTGAGCGGGGCTAATTCCTGCAATTCCTGCCGCCGGCTCCGGGGTGGAATTCATGGAATTCACCACTGAATCCACAGCCACCCCTGGCTGGCTCTGCACCGGCCGGGGTGACACGGGGACAGCAATTGATGGCTGGGCAAAACCACTCGGATTTAATTGCCGGGAGCACAAGAAGCAGCCACAGCACCAGGAGGCAGCTCCCAGCCACCAAAAAGGGATAAAAGCAGCCAAATCCCTTCTCTCTGATCCCTCGGCTCACGCGGAGAAATCTGAAGGGTTTAATTGTGGGATAACACAGGGGTTGTTCCCTCTGAAGCCCGGTTGACTCAGTGATCCCTAAAAACCCCTAAAACCTTTGAACAAAAGCCAGATTTAAGTCCTAAGAGAGCTTTGCTGAAGGCCTGGGTATCTCATCTCTGTCATGAAAGGGCTCGACAAACAGCATCGGAGCCAATCCATCTTTCCTGAAAATCAGGATATGCAAATCCTGGAAGAACCTCTGGCTGCTGGAGCACTTCCCCACCCCATGTTCCCTGACCCACTGGCTCTGCACGTTCTCCTGGAGAATCCCATGCAAGCCAAAGGTTAACGGACAGTCACACCCATTTAAGCTCTAGTGTCAGAAAAGAAGGAAATTTGGGATATATTAAAGGAGCTGAGTGTGTTATTCCTGCATTATTTAATGCCCTGTTGTGTGTCAGGCAACAGAGAGCGTCCAAAGCTCTGGGGGGAAACAAAAGGAAACCTCCCCCTCCATTGATGGCAAGTCCAAAAATAATTGACACCTTCTCCCAGATCCTGACTGCTCCTAACGTGGGTAAATGATGCTGGAACAAGGCTGGGAAACAGGGAATTAAAGATGAGGGGTTTGCAACTTGTCTCTGCTTTTATCAGAGCAGTAATCTGCTCTGCCACATTCCCCATGTCAAATCTCAGCCTGAGTTGAAATCTTCCACGTCGACCTGCCCTGTGCCAGGGGTTTTAGGGAATGTTGGGTTTTTCTACCCACACATATGTAAGTTTTCAATGAAGGCCCTTGAAAAGCATGAATCTGCTGATAGTGGGCTAAATTTTAAATGGAATTCTGCAGAATCACTGAGTTTGGAAAAGATCTCTGAGGCCAACAAGCCCAGCCTGTGACTGATCCCCACCTTGTCCCCTGCCCAGAGCACCGGGGCACCTCCAGGGGTGGGGACTTCACTGAATGCTCTTGAAATTCCAAAGGGAAAGTGCTCCCAGGACGTGCACAGGCATTCTGAGCATCCTCAGTCACTGGCAGCAATGGTTCCCAGAAACCTGGAGTGATCTGCCCAGGGAGGATGTGGCATCATCCCCGGAGGTGTTTAAAGGAAGACTGGATGTGGCACTGGTGCCATGGTTTAGTTGAGCTGTGAGGGCTGTGTTGGACTCAGTGATCTTGGTCTCTTCCCTGTGATTGTGTGTGAAATTCCGTGTGAAATCATCCCCAGGGCTTTGCAGTCTGAGGGGAGCCTCAAACCACGCTCCTGGAAATGTCCCCTAGTCCCAGCCAGGGACCCTCAGTGCTCAAACCACTCCCTAAAGCTCAGCTTTGGGCAGCTCATCCCTCTGCTCCTCCAGCAGAGCTCCCTGGAGGGGCCAGAGCCAGGTTTAATTTGTTAGAGGTCATCAAGGCCTCGAGAATGGAGCTGAAAATCCCTTTAAAAATAAAAATTAAACCAATTCAGCCTCACCTCGCTGATAAACTCTGAGCCAAGCAAGAGCTGGAGTTAATTATTCTTTCAAAGGAAGATTTTTCTGCACGCACTTGGAATTATCTCTGCCATCCCCACACAAATCTCTGATAACGTTAATGAACTCCAGGATCTGGCTGTGGGATCTCTTGGCTGCCTCAAAACACTCGTGGTGGGGAGAACTCCTTGGAAGTGATAAAGGAGGAACCTGGTGGATGTCTGAGTGCCACTTCCAGAGGGTGAGATCAGCCTCCAGGGGAACATCAACACTGGCACGGCCTGGAATGCAAATCAGCACTCACAGATTGCTGAACTACAAACTGCTGGAGCGGTTTAAGGAGAATTCCATAGAAGTGTGGGCCTGGAAAATGCATGTTTCCATAACTGGTTTCCCTAAAAATCCCCGAGAATTTTAAAGGTTGGAAAAGACCTCTAAGGTCAGCAGGTCCAAGTGTCAACCCGCCCCCACTGGTCACCACTGCCCCGTGTCCTCAAGTGCCACGTCCACAGCTTCTTTAACATTTCAAATGTTGGGGACTCCCCGTGCCAGTGCTGGACAGCACTTCCCATGAGGAAATTCTTCCTAATCTCCAATCTCATGGAATCAGGGAATGGTTGGGGTTGGAAGGGACCTCAAATCCCCCCCAGTGCCGCCCATTCCATGGGCAGGGACACCTCCCACTGTCCCAGGCTGCTCCAGCCTGGCCTTGGGCACTGCCAGGGATCCAGGGGCAGCCACAGCTGCTCTGGGAATTCCATTCCAGCCCCTCCCCACCCTCCCAGGGAGGAATTTCCCTCCTGGTGCAACTTGAGGCCATTTGAGGTCAATTCTGAGCATTTCCTCTTTGATTGGCCAACATTTTAACAAATCTGTCTTTGAAGAGTTCTGGCTTAAAGATGAAGTTCCAGAAAGACATACGGTGATAAAAAAGCTTTCCACAAATCCAGGAAGGAAAAATTTATTCCTGAGTTATTTTGCAGCGCTCGCATTGCTTTTGGGGAGGTGAAACCTCAGTGAAATTTAAATCTGTCACACTTCCTTTATCTTTTCACTCTTACGACTGAACTCCACCTTTTCACCAGACAAAAATCTGTGTTTTGCTCAGCTGCTGCCTGGAGTAAACCCCAACTCCCAAAATTCAGCAGCCAGACCCTTGCCAGAGGTCAGGAACACCTCAGGGCTTTGTCCTGCCAACTTCACCTTCTGCAAACAATCCCATGCTCCAAAAAACCTCTGCAGGGAACTCCCCAGGGCTCCTCGGGGCCGTGCCACGTGTCCAGGAATCCACCAGGAAACATCATCCTGACCTTCCCTGGCCTGCAGCACTTCCTCAGCCTCCCCTTCCTCCTGCTGGGTTTTTAATTCAGCTCTAACCTTGCGGGTTTTATCCTTTTTTACAGCCTGCTTGCCCAAATTAGATGCAGCGTGCTAAGATTAACCACATCAGAGGCACCTAATGAGATGCAAATCCTGCCAGCACTCTTCTATTAACACATCCCAGAATATCTCCCGCGGGATTTGCTGGGATCTGGAATTCCCAGTTGCTCCCATCACCCTGCTGGGATTGAGTTCCAGCCAGACTGGACCACCTGGAGCAAGGTGGGAAATTCCTGCCCCTGCAGGAGGTGCAGTGTGAGGGTGGGAAGTGCTCTCCTGGATAATTTAATGCTGCTGGAATGCCTGAGGTTGGAAAAGCCCTCCCGAGTGATCCAAGCTGTGCCCACCTTGTCCCCGGGTCCAGGAATTCCTTGGGCACCTCCAGGGATGGGGATCCACCTTCTAATGCCCCACTGCACAAAGCCTGCAAGGGAGTCTCCACTTCTGTATTTTGCCTTATTTTTAGGGAAAAAAGTTGGTTTTTCTCTGGTCAAATCTTCCGAATTTGTACTCAATAAAAAAAAAAGGCCTGATTAATTCCCAAATTATTCTACCAAGTCACTTACATAATCTACTCATGCAGCATATATATCCTGTATTTCTGATATTTTTAGGATAAACTTGTTATAAGATTTTGATAAAACATGAAAACGTGTTGGAGCAAATATTGTATGACTCTTCCCAGCGAAATGGGGAAAATACAAAATTTTTTTTTGCCTCATAAAACCACATCGAGTGTCTGTAGCTGCCCGTGAGCTGTTCCTGAGGAACATCCAGGGACAGAGCAGCCCCTGGGGACACCCTTTCCGTTTCCGTGGGCCCAATCCTCCTTCCAGAAGCCGAGTTCATGGCCAGGGCTGGGAGCAAGGAGGGAAATTAAACCCCACATTTCCCCCGTGGAGCGAAGAACCTGCCCCCAGCACAGCCCCTTCCCCAGGACGTAAATCTGCCTCTTTTGGGCACCTGCAGGGCTGATGCAGCCCCAGGACCTGCCAGACGTTCCGTGCCTGAGCCGCCTGTTCCTCTGGGATGCAGGCAAGGATCCAGAGGGAGCCACCAGGACGGGATTAAAGCCAGGGAAAACAGGGAAGGAGCTGTGGCGTGGTGCAGCAGTGTCACAACAGGACACTGACACTGTTCAAGATCACAACGACACGGACTCCGACTCAGAAGGCTGACAATGACTCCTTTATTTTCAGTTATTTCTTCCCTTTTATGCTGTTCTACAAAGAACAACCCAATGGGTGGAAAAAAGACAAACTTCTTCACCTACATTGGTCAAGTCAGGGGGACATCAAGGAGAAGTCCCTCCGAGGGAAAGGAATGCAAACACAGGTTACAGTTAGGAAAACATGTCTCTTGTTGACAGAACAGTCTCTGGGAAAGAGTTTCAGAGAAACCAAAACATCCCAGGCACCAACCAGGGCTACATTTTCTGACTTTTCTAAAGCTTTTCGAATGTTTACATGTTGGAGTCCAGTTGTCACAACAGGACATGGAATGAAGGCACAGCACACAGAGTGAGCTCCAAAGGCAGGAAAGAGAAAGTTTATTTACAACCAGGGTTTATATAGTTTTCCAGGGATTGCCCCTGGATTGGAGGGAGAAGTTGCCACCTCTCCATCCACACTGGCAGAGACAAAAGTCCATCAAAGGTCTCTCCTTGGGAGAGGAATGTAAACAAAGATTGTTTTTGCTGCAAAGTCCTTGAAAGACTCCACTTCAACATGCAAACATTCAAAAAGTTTTAGAAAAGTCAGAGAACTTTAGAAACTCTCAGAAGGCTGTAGAAATTCTCAGAAGGCTGTAGAAATTCTCAGAAGACTGTAGAAACTCTGGGTGACAGTGCAGCGTGTCCCTGAGAGCAGAGCTGGGCTTTGGGGCCAGGGGCACTCTGCTGGGAAAGGCTGGGAGAGTGTGGGAGTAGGAATATCCTGGGCCAAATATCATGTGGAAAACACCTCCAGGGACGGCTGTGCCTCCCAGGAAAAGCACAGGTATTCCCATTTTCCTCCCAGGAAAAGCACAGCTATTTGTTACGTTCCTGCCAGGAGAAGCAGAGGTATTTGGCATTTTCCTCCCAGGAAAAGCACAGGTATTCCCATTTCCCTCCCAGGAAAAGCACGGGTGGGTGTTTCCCATTTCCCCCCAGGTGGGTGGGCTCCAGAGCCCCTCTGACACCTTTATCCTCTCCCTCTCTGCCTTTCCCTCCCCTCCCAGCCTCCACCACCCACTTCTGAGTTCATGGAGTTTTTCCCGAGGATAACTGGACCATTAATTTCCCTTGTCCTTTCTCTCCTCCCCTGCCCTACAACGGGAGGTTATTTCTCTTGGTGTTCTTCCCAAATCAATAATTTTATTCAGCCCATCTGCTCTGACTTCAGCTCCCGCTCCTTTCATTTGCTACTGTTCGCTGAAGTACCAGAAATGTAATTATTCCAAAGATGCCACAGGTGGAGGAGGTGCTCAACGTAAAGAAAATAAAAATTAATCACGGCGGTGTTTGAATAGTCCAGGATCAAAGTTTACCTTGTCCAGCTGGAAAAAGGCACTGGGAAGGGGACAGCCAAGGTGAAGTGGAGGTGTCACAGGTGGTGGCACGGAGGGGCCCAGATGTGGGGGGTTGCAGAGGGTGTTGCAGTTTCATCTTCTTCTCCCCGCTAGAGTTGGGATTGAATTCTTGAGAGACGGTTTTTCGTGTTCAGACTCAGATGTTTATTAATTCTTATCTACAGAACAGTCTCACAGACCATGACTTCCAGCTAACAACTCAAAAATGGCCCCTATCTCTCTCTCTACCAGGCCTTTTAAGGATAAACTGACCAATTATGAGATAACACCTAAATTATTTTTACTTTTAACCCAATAACCAACCACCCCTGGCCCACAATGAGGATTTTTCTACCCAATTACAAAACCCCACCCAGACCATGGAGAAGAAGGTGAAAAAGAAGGACTCAGCCTCTGCCCTAAATCCCCCACCTTGCTTTATCTCTATTACTGTATTCTAACCCTTAAACTGTGAGTTTTGCCCCCTGTGCTGTCACACACTTCTATCCAAACCCCACAGCCACAGTCCCAGGGCTGTCACTCAATTTTGGGAGCCTTTTCCACGGGCTCAGGTCAGTGCAGGGTTTGCTGGGGGGTCAGAGCCTGTCAGCACAGAAATCCTGGAATTCCCAGTGCCCGGGGTTCCAGTAGCAGGGGAGATCTTCAAGGCAGGTTTGGGCAAGAACAGCCTCCAATCGACTCCCCAGAAGTGTAGTGGCAATAGCTGTGTGTGGAGGCACCAATATTTAGGGGAAAAAATCCCCAAACCTCTGATGGTGGCCCCAAAGGAACCTCAGCAAGGGGCAGAGAGAGCCCCTCCCATCCCTGGGGTTTGAACGGATCCTTCCTCTCTGAGGTGCTCCAACACCAGGAAATGCCAACAAAGTTCATTCCAGGTGTGATGATCTCTCAGACAACAGGAATCTCCTGTGGCCTCAGGGCTGGCAGCTTACTGAAATCTCCTGTGGTGGTTCTGATCATCCCAGTGCAGAAATGATCATCCCAGTGCAGAAATGGACATCCCAGTGCAGAAATGAACATTCCAGTGCAAAAATGATCATCCCAGTGCAGAAATTATCATCCCAGTGCAGAAATGATCATCCCAGTGCAGAAATGGACATCCCAGTGCAGAAATGATCAAACCAGTGCAGAAATGGATTCAAGCCATACCTTTCTGCTTTATAGATTTCTCACAACACATAAGTCGTGTTTTACTGAATTTTCACAATATACACCTTATCTTCATGGGTTTTACCTAGCAACAAAACTCCTCCATGCGCTGCTTGCAGTTCTTCCTGTGTTACAAGTTACCTTCTATCTGATGCTGCAAGTTGTTCTATTTTGCGAAAATCATTACGCAGACCCTACACAGTTCTGTTTCCCCTTCAGATGGAGGGATCCTGATCTGTGCATTCTCCCCCTTTGGATCAATCCCTGCCTGCCTGGAGCTCGTTTTAACCCCGAGTTCATCCAGTCCACAGTGAGGTTTTGTCTCCCAGAGCAGCTGTGGCTGCCCCTGGATCGCTGGCAGTGCCCAAGGCCGGGCTGGAGCAGCCTGGGACAGTGGGAGGTGTCCCTGCCATGGATGGCATGGATTGGGATGAGCTCTAGGGTCCCTCCCACCCAAACCATCCTGGGATTCTGTGCTTGCCAAAAGGAGCCGGGTTTGAACTCTCAGCAGCTGCACTTTGCTGCCCTCCCCTTCTCTTCCCTGCACGTGTTTGGAGCTGCTTCTCCTCTCCGGAGCTGTTTCCATGGTTTTCCAACAGTTGGCAGCTTTCACATTAAAAAGTTGATGCTTTGCTATGCTGAGCGTGATGTTCTGGAGATCCGGGGTTTGCAGAGATCCAACCCCTCCTGTTCCCTCTCTGCCCTTGGCCTTCCCGCTCCTCATTTCAGCACTGGTCATTTTTCCCACTGAATTTAACCCCGTCCCAGCGCTTCTGGGAGAGGACAAAAAGGGATAAGAAGGGATTTAAATGTTTTGTGGGGGTTTTTTTAGCAATTCCCATTTGCAGAGTGCCTGGCACTCCCAAATCCCGCTCAGATTTCCTGCAGGATTTAACTGCACCATTAAAGCTCCCAGGTCTGCTCCCGCTGTGGATGTGTGTGCTGGTTTGAAAGCAAAACCAGTGAGAGACTCCAAGTCAGAAGTACAATTTAATAAGAGGAAAAGAAGTAAAATAAAGTGAAATAAAATAAACTCAATAGTACAAAATCCCACTGATAGAGTCAGAATACAACCTGACACCCTGTTAGTTGGGGTGGTGGTATCAGTCCAGATGAA
>VYXD01007444.1:1627-16168 GCA_013397195.1 Hylia prasina
GGTCACCAGGGAAAGGAGAAACCAAGGGATTAGGGGCCTTAGGGGTGACCCTACACAAACCAACAAATACAGAGCACCACTGGGAGGAGTTTTGCTCTCAAGGCTGGGCAGGTGACGATAGTCTGTCCTGCCAAGGCCAAGTTCTACGTGTTAACTCAGGGGGCTGCAGGGATTCTCAGTGAACTGCTATCATCATTTGCAACTGTAAACAGAATGGCATTACATGACACAGACATTTTAAGTATTTGAACAAAATACTTGCTTTTCTTTTTTAAATTTAATGAAGAGACTGTGACTGAAGGAACAACAGTACCTCAGTTCCAGTATTTGGTATCTCTTGGATGTTGGCATAAATAGCTTTGAGAATGTGGAGTGACTGGGAAGACAACAGAAAGCGACCAGTCAAGCAGCGCTCTCTTGGAACAGACTGTCAATGCCTTTAGTCTCATCTTAAAATGTTCATACAGTGTTAGCTCTTGTGGTCTCTGTCCTATTGATGTACGATGAGAGGATGTATTTTATTCCAAGACAATCTCCTTACAAGGCTTGATGAGGTCAGAACATTGCTAAGTGTTTCCAGCTGTGGAGGTGGGGAAGATGTGACTTTAGTGCTCTGCTAATGTGGAGACAAACTAGAATATGACTCATACAGCAAACTGAGAAGCTAACACTTAGTTTTTATAGTCCATCTTGCAAGTAAAAAGGGTTTTTCTAGGTACCAAATCTTTCTTAAGCCATGGACACGGCTCATGTGCAACTGCATAGCATTGTAAAAGTAAGCATGCCTTCTGTGAAATTGCTTCTCTGTGGGACTTAAGCCTTGCTGATTAATACACCTAGTGCAGGTAGCTGGGTGTGCGGCTGCAGTGTGGGCTCTAGGTTGTGCCCTGGGTTGGGGGAAATTGCTGGAACTCCAGGCAAGGAGTCGGGAATCAGGGCTGACCCTTCGCATAAGGGGCATGGGCACCTGGAGCACTGGCCAGGGAGAAGCTGTTGGTCACCAAGAGGCTCTGTAGGAGGCAGTGAACAGCAGAAGACGCCAGGCACTGTGGGAATGTCGGCACTAAGGACGGGCGAGGAGAGACAGAGATCTCCGGATATCAGGGCAGCTCTTGCAACCTGTGGTTTATTGCCCACGTCGTGGGGTACGGGAGCTTCCAGCTGCCAGCCACAGCAGAAGTGTGCCCGAGGAGAGAGCGCAGAGCAAAAGAGCAAGAGAGCAAGAGAGCGNAAGGCACAAAATCACTGTTGGAGCAGATGTGCAGACTGTGAGGGTGTACAAGTCCAGGGGTGACTTTATTGGAGGTGCCTCCCTGGAGATACCAGCTCAAGTTATTGTTTTTATTGTTAAATGAATTTTTTATGGTTAAATGAATTAAGGGAGCCAGGTGTCTGGGACTCTGCTGTGGTGGAAAGCCTGGGGTTGAGCCAGTAAGAGAAACTTGCTGAGAAACTTGTCTGTTTGAGAGTGTTCAGAGAATCAAGTGGGGCACTTGTCAAGTCACAGCAGCCACCAATACACAGGGGCTTGTGTCCCAGCAGTGACAGTCTGGGATGGTGTGGGTATGATTCCATTTCCTGTTTTCTTTCTGGCTGCAGGATCAAGCCTTATTCTCCCCCTCTCTTATTTCCCCAAACTTCTCTGATCTGTTTTGAAATACTGTGCTGTCCATGAGCAGAGTGCCTCCCCTCCTACCTTTTAAACTTCTATTAGACTATTAATCACATTCAGAAAAGGTTGGAAGAAAGTGACTACCTGTTTTGAAAACCAAAAGTGCAGCTGTGAAATTATAATTTCCTGATGAAGAGAAAGAAATTGACATTTTTAGTCTTTTCAAGTGAAGATCTTGGCACGGGGCCTCATGTTCACTGTATCTTTTTATTAAAGGTGACATACTTACGTCAAGAGCTGTTCAAGGTTTTCACTCAAGTTTTGTTCCCCAAAGCTATTTCTAAGCCTCATGCAAAAGGAAAACCCATTCTCTAATCATGTATTGGGGATTTTTTGCTCAGATCTGAGAGCTGGCTTTGTACATGGATGATAATCTCTAAGCTATTTTTGGATGACAGGAAGGATCTTTAAAAAAGCTTTTCACATTGGTGACTATTGTGCGTGATCTTATACACAAGTATATAATAAATACTTGTATGCCATATTCTGTTATTTGGCTATGATTGATTTGAAATATGTAAGGTTATCACTCTTGTATAAATCATATTACATTTATGAGTACATACTACTATAGAAGTGCAGGCTATACGGACTATAAACACACCCAACTACCCTCCCAGTGTTTTGACTGTAAAAGAAGCAGGAGGTCAGTATTGAGGAAAATAGTGTAAAAATGACAGCAGTAATTTATTTAAAAATATAAAACATTTATGGGTGCTGGCAAAAATTATGAGCCCATATGGAATTCTCGTGAGGAAGATGAACTCAGAGGAGGATATATAGAAATTTTATTCTTTTCTTTTGCTAAAAGTGGGTAAATTCTGTGGGGATTTTGGAACAAATGTCATCAGAAATGTCACTATGTATAATAGTTCATTACTTTACTGTCTGTGTTGTTCTAGCTGCACTCATGAAAGCTGGATATTTTTATTCTTCCCTGAAGTTCTGGTTTGTGAAGTACAAGTGCTTTAGGTAAGTGGATTCTTGAACTGTGGTAATGTACATGATAAACACATAGGTCTTTTTAGCAAGGAAATTGGAACTCCTCTAGTTACACTAGATAAAATCACTACATTACTCTTGAGCGCATGGGTTTCTGAAACCTGCCAGACACCATTCTAAACCTTACTTACTTTATGCCTTAGTTAAATTCACCATCCAACTTTGAGCAGCTGATTGATGCTCACTTATGTTTCCACAAAATCCCAGTGGTAAAAGATAGAAGTTTCTGTTTCTGAATCTTCTAAAGACCATGATAAAACCTATTCTCTGTACTTCAGCGTTTCTCCTGAGTCAGTTATATGCTGACTTTTAAAGTGAGATATGTAGAATTTTAATGTAGCTCAATCCAGTTTTATATTTCTTAACATTTTATAGAAGCTGAGCACTTTGCAACACAGATATGTGCATGATGCAAAAAACTTATTAATAAGTCAGTAACAGAGCCAAGAATGAAATGCAAATTAATTGCTCAAACTGCTCTAATTGCTAAATGAAAGCTCTTCCCTACCATGGAAAATGTACAGATATAGGAAGAATTGTAGTAGCATCTCTCTGTGGGGCAAACAAAATGCATGAAATACACATGCTTGGGATCAAACAATATCATTATCTTTCTTGCAGTGTGTGCTAGTTGAGATGCAGTCCTGTTTCTTTTTTCCAGAAAAAAGGCCAATCTTGTCATTACGCTACCAATTTCTAAATCTTTTTTCAAGTACGTAAACAGAAGGTCAAATGACATGGCACTCAAGAAGCCCACTCCACTTAATTCATTCTTCAGAATAAATCAAGTGGGATTGTCTCTAACAAAAAAAAAAAAAAAAAAAAAAAAAAAAAAAAAAAGCTTACCATGGCTTCTGAAAACCCCCAAGTAGTTTTCAGCAGTTCTTTAGTCCAGCTGCAAAAGCAACAGTCATTAATAGTCAGTAGTGAACAAAATCTGTTTTTCCAGTGGGTGTTTTAAGAACTGACAAATTTATGTGCATGTTGTTAATCTCTTCCCTAAGGTCTTCAGTTTTCTCTAATAGTTTCCCCTCCATTTCCTTCTATCTTTTGGTAATGAGATGTGACTCAGTACTTTAAAAAAACCCAAACAGTTAAAGGTCAATACACACCAAGTCAATTAAAAAGAGACATAACAGCCAAATACATCTGCTGGACTTTCTAATTAAATATTACACAATGCTTTGTACTGTACAGATGGAAAGAGTGTAGGAATGAGAAGGAGATTAGCTATGAACTAGCACTAACAGGGTCTCTGAGGAGTGAGAGCCTTACTAAGCCTCCACAACCCCAAGGTTTGGTGGGCTTTACCAGAACCTCATGCTGTAAGTCATACCATCAAAAGTCATGCATTAGTTTTGAGGGAGATGTTTTGCTGTGCTGTCCTTGGCCAGCTATGTTTTCTTCCAAGGATTACTTAAATACCCTTGTTAAACCAGACTCTTCATTCAGATTACACCCCAGCTTGCTGGAAAACATTGACCCAGAGGGTCTTTGATTTAAATATCAACAAAAGTTCCGTGAGCCCTTGCTAAATCCAGTGAACGATTACAGCTAAGCATGATTTTTCTTCAGAAAAAAAACCTTCTTAGAAGATTTGGAATACAAAGTGAAGTAGGAATACAAACTTCCTAAAATCTGAGAATGTGGCTTGAAAGCAGAAGAAAGCAATTATCCTTCTGTGGTTCCCATGCATGGGTTTTCTGGTGCTAAGCTACAGCCAATATTAAATTAGTGGTAGTGATTATAATGTATGGAAAGTCAAGACCATAAGAAGTTATATTTAATTTATCTCCTCTTGGGATATAGGTGTCATGAATATAGCCTACAACTTAGTTAAACTTTAAAACATATTCTTCCTGTGCTCCAGGAAGGTGCGAAATGTCAGTGGCCCCTGAGGTTACAGAATCTGGTGACATTGACTGGACAGTGTATGATAAAATGAAATGTTTTCCTGTTTTTCTTCATATCAATGAATAAAGAATTTGAGGAAGAATTTTGTGGGAGTTAATTAAATGTTAACAGACTTACTGTTGCTTTATAGACAAATCTGTATTTTTAAATGAATTCACTATTGTTACAGAAACATCAAACCAGAGAAGAGTTTGATCCACATTTTTTTGTTAAAGCTCAGATCTCTAAAAAAGCCTTAGTTTCTAATAATCAGCTTATGACTTTGCAGAACTGTTAATACCATCTTTTCTGCAAATCCAAGGAGGACAGATCTTTTTTTAGTCTTGTGCTTTCTTTCAACTTTTCTCGTTGGGGATCTATATTTCAAGGTAGACTTTTATTTTGCTTTCACTCAAATTCATTGATACCAACACCTCTTTTCCCCAGTAGAGAAAGGCTGAAGTTGTCCAGGTTATATATCTGTGAATTTGTATCCATATCTAGTGAGCAGGAAGGATGTTGGGCCTTCCTACCCATTCAGCTTTGTTAGAGAGAGCTGGGGCTGCACATCTCTCAGGGTGTTGGCAATGCCACCAGTGAAATTTTTGCCTGTGCCAGGTGTCAAACTGACACTTTTTTGAAATAGAGAAGGATTCAGTGCAGGTAGACTGCTGTGTGGACCTCAGATAGGTTGAGATCTGGGACTCTGGATATGAGTGTTGGTTCCACTTCTAGCTGCAGATCCTGAAGAATGTGGCAGTTCACCAGCTACTCCTGTCTACATTATGCAGTTTAGATACAGCCAGCCTCTGCAGTTGTTTTCTATTTTATTACTGTGAGTTATTAATCATTTTAGTTAGTGAGACACTGCAGGAGCTGACAGCTGTTCTTTGATATGCCATGTGTTACTATTTATGGGCAGTTATATTCCTACATAGTCTATATAGCTATATCCCTATATAACCTACAGAATTAAAATAGAAAGAATAATGTCGGTAGCTTTAAAATACTTCCTACATTTATCTTTGGAATGCTGGAGACTGTGGATCAAAAAGTCAGTGTCAGGAGATCACTAATATAGGACAAGCCACAATTTCAGGTCTAATGCATCTCCTAATATTGATAGAAATACTTTTTTCCTCTTTTTTCTTTTTGTAAATCAGTGTTGTACAGCAGAAAGAATGAAAAATTTGCATGAGAAAACTCTCAGATTTTTGACAGTTATGAATTCAGGGTGACTTCAGACAGAAGCACTGTTCAAAGTTAAAGCAGCCCTTCTAATTTGATATACTGTGTAACATGTTAGAGTTACTGTGTGTCTGCAGTGTGTCCCTGATAAAGGACATGCATCAAACTGTTGCATTTCCTTTGCAACTGGATTAATTTGGTTGTTTTCAGTTCACTTTTTGCCACCAAGACAAGAAAAGGAAAGCTCTAGAGGCATTTTTCTGTCTTGCATGTGACACAACACTGAAATCTGGCTAGGGGTGATTGAATTCTGCTGAAACACAGTCTGTTCCAGCACCCACATGTGGTTTCTGCTCAAAAGCTGTTATGGGTCAGGAACTGTGTAACAAGCAGGACCAGAGCAGTGATGATCTTATACTGGCACTGGTGAGCCTGCACCTCAAATGCTGGGTTTACTTTTGGGCCACTCATCACAAGAAAGACACTGACGGGCTGGAACGTGTCTAGAGAAGGGCAAGGGAGCTGGTGAATGGTTTGGAGCACAAATCTGATGAAGAGCAGCTGGGGCTTGGTCAGCCTGGAGAAAAAGGCTCAGGGAGGACCTTCTCACTCTCTATTACTCCTTAACAGGAGGTTGTAGTCAGGTGGCGGTCAGCCTCTTCAGTTAACAAGTGACGAGACAAGAGGAAACTATTTGGGTATTATAAAAAACTTCTTCACCAAAAGAGTTTTCAACCACTGGAACAGGGTGCTGAGGGCAGTGATTAAGTCACCATTGCTGGAGTTATTTAGAAAATATGTAGATATGTCACTTGAAGACGTGGTTTAATGGTGAAGATGGCAGGGCTAAGGTTAACAGTTGGACTTGATGAATTTAGAGGTCTTTTACAACTTTAATGATTCTATGGTTCTGTAATTTAGCCATCTATCTAGATACTTTGGTCAAATGTGAATCAATCTGTATTAACTGTTTGCACCTGCATTTAGCTCTACTGCTTCAGAGGGAAGCCACAGCCTACTCTTTTATTTTACAAAGTTGATTTGACTAAAGAGATACAGCCATCTAAAGTGTGCTAAATCTAATTTCAGCCTGACTAAAAGTTAGTTCCCACACCTACATGTCTTACTATTGGAATTCAGAGTACCTGAATGTTGCCATACAGACTCAAGAAGAAGCTATTCCCTCTGTGAAGCTCACTTGGCACTGTCAGAGATAATGACACCTTAGGCACATGTGATGTCCATGTAGCTGCCATTTCTCTTCACAGGGCTCCCTTGTGGTCAGACTAATGTGGCATCTCTGGCTGCTGCTGAGTGCAGGCATATATTGAGTGGAACCATCACACAAGCAGCAAACCCTTTGCTCTAGGCCTGGCTTAGGTGGTGTATGGGTTCCTTGAGTGGGAACTTCAATGCCTTGGGAAAGCATGGGAATTTGCACTCAATTCACTTACTCTGCCAAAGCCTTTGAAATTCTTATGAGGCTGTGAGATAACAGTGATCCTTATGCAAATTAAAAAAAGATGTTGAAACTCAGCAGAGAGGCACTTCTAGATATAGAACTCTTGCAGAGTAGGAAGAAATTTTTCATGTTTTCACTTAGATAGCAGGCAGGATCAAGAGTTTGCTTCACAGTTCATCACCAAATACTGTCTTTCATTGACATAGTACCAATATTGCTCAGGATTTTGAGATGCCCTGTTAATGTAAGTCAGTCTAAACAATCTCTTGAGAGATGCCAAGGGCGAATTTGGTGTACATTAAGCTTATAGATAAAATCTATATGCCAAGAAATGTTGTGGAAGTAAATCAATTGGGAGTATTTACAATTTGTAAGATTTAGGAGATAGGTCAAGGCAGGCCAGGCATTTAATTTAATTCTTTACCATAAGTCTTAGATCAAAAAAGATGTTTCGCTTTCTCCAACTGGTAACCCTACTGATAGCCAAGGAATTTTTTAATGAAATATCTTGGAGTATGGGTCTATTCACCTCTTAGTCAGAACGTTACCTTCACTGAAGAGGTAATAATACACTTCACTGAAATAGTAACAAATCCATCCAGTTTAACTTATCTCTGTGAATCCATTAATTTCTAAAAAAATTTATGCAAGTTCAGGTAGACTGAGAAAAATCCTGCATGTTATCAGCTCTTTCTCTTTCAGATTTTGTTCCTTTATTTATGCAGATACACTGGCTTTTTCATCATTTACTGCATGAACCTAAAGTTACCTCTAATCATGCCAGAATGATCTTTCTGAACCCATTATAATTTCTTTCAATTGTTTGGGGAGTTCTCTGAACAGTTTGGGACAATTGTGTTATCACTGACTCTCCCTACCACTGAAGAAATTCTGAAATACTCCACCTTTCTGCCAAGGTTAAAAAAAAAAAAAAGAAAGATTTGCAAAGAAATAAAACTAATGTCTCTTCCTAAATACAAATTATTTTTATAAGTAGAGATGGTATGTGATGGGGACTACACACTTTCTTTAATAAACATATAAAGTTGCATATGGCCAAATCTAACTCGAAAACATTTTTCTTGTTCTAATTTCATTACCTTAAAACTGCTGATAAAACATCTGCAGTGGAACATGCTGGGTTGAATTAGTTCAGTAACACTTTTTGTTTCATTAGGATAATTTAAGCCTACAATAAATGTCATGGCATTAACATTTTATGCCGAGGCATGAAGAAATGGCTGCTGGGAGAAACAACAGCCTTTCTAAAAGTCAGCATTTCTGTCTGTTTTTATGAGACCACTGGTCACTCTGCAATATTAAATGATGACTTTGCTGGGAGAATTATGTCCTGTGTGTGATGCTTCCCTTGGACATCTGCCCAATTCAAGAATGAAACTGCCAACAAATGTGATAACATCTCAGATCACTGCACTTGGGTATGGTTCAAATGTCCATTTCATTTGGCAGATATTTCTAATAAGCCCCCCTCAGGGCAAGTAGCTTTTTAATAATAGCATTTTCCCTTTGAATTTGCCAGAGAGACCTGTCCTAACATATTGTTTGTGCAGCAGTATATACTGATTCATGATTGCTTCTTGCTTTCCTTCTGCCTCTCCTCAGTCCTTCTCCAGCAAGGCAGTGAGGACAGACTCTTTCTTTCCATTCACCACTCAGCACAGGTCTGTCCTCTTTTCAAACCCAGTCTGGACTTACAGGGAGTAATGGATACCCCTGCCCACACTGCTAAAAAGACTATGACTCCCTCTTCTACCAGTTTGCAGCCCTTGAAACAAAGGAGTTCAGGAAAGGTGGGTGTGCTTCAAAACAGATCTTGAGAGCGCCAGAACAGACTGTCCCTGTGGGCTGAAAAATGAGCTGACAGATGGGCAACAAGGTTTTGAAGGAACTTAGAATAAAAAGAGGATGTATCATCTTTGGAAGGGGGGTCAGGTCTCTCAGGAAGTAATTAAAGGGGTTGCTAGGGCATGTAGGAAAAAAATTAGGGAGGCCAAAGCTCAATTCAGACTTAATTTGGCAACTTTTGGAAATATGTTTTTACAAATATATTAATGGCAAAAGGAAGCGTAAGACAAACCTTTGCTCTCTACTGGATACGGGAGGGAACTTAGTATCTGCAGATGAGGAGAAGGCAGAAGTGCTTAATGCCTTCTTTGCCTCAGTCTTTAGTGGGAGGATGGCTTGTCCTCAGGACAGCTGTCCTCCTGGTTGGTTGATGGTGTCAGGGAGCAGAATCATCCCCCTGTTATCCAAGAGGAGGCAGTCAGAGAACTGCTGAGCTGCTTGCATGCTCATAAATCTNTTACCTCAGGGGTCTGTACTGCGGCAAGTTTTGTTTAATATTTTTATTGACTATATGGATGAGGGTATTGAATCTTTGACACTAAACTGGGATTATGTGTTGATCTGTTGNACCCTCTCCATCACTTACCAACAGTCGTGGCTCGCTGGTGAGTTTCCAGTCCAGATGACTGGGAACTGGCCAATGTGATGCCCATTCACAGAAATGGTAGGAAAGAGGATCTTGATAATTATAGGCCAGCGAGCCTGACCTCAGTACCTGATAAGNAACATTATAGGCTGGGGGTGGTGTAGTTGGGAAGCAGCCTCACAAGTAAGTGCAAAAAAGTGTGAAGAAAATTATTTTCATTATGATTATTGTTTTTTCTATTCTTGTCCAGTGGCCAGGTCCAACTGATTTTTAGAGAGAATTTTATGCCACAAGGCCAAAAAATTGCTAAGAGCAACAGGAAAACACGTCTAGTGATTTTATCTTGCTTGGATGGTTTAAAGAGAGCATAAACTGTTCCTATTGAGCTCCCTGGAGGAGCAAGGAGCATGTTGGTGCCGTAACAAACACACCCATGTGTGTGGGTAACAAACACACACCGTGTGGTGGTCATGAATAAGCCAGCAATCAGAGGAGGAAGCACAGTTATATTTTTACTGCTGGGGGAACAAAGGCAATTAATTATTAAAATGTGAGGCTATCTTACAAAACAAAAATCAAACAACTTCAGTGTAATCCTTTCACAGAATCATAGAATGGTTTAGGTCCCTCTGCCATGAGCAGGGACATCTTCAAGTAGATGAGGTTGCTCAGAGCCCTGTACAAGCTGATCTGAAATGTTTTTAGGGATGGGGGATCCACCATCTCTTTAGGCAACATGTAGCACTGTTTTAACACCCTTGCATATATATAGTTCAAACAAGTGCAATCCCAGGGACTGGTCTTGGAATCAATTCCCAGATGTCTGGGCTGGAGTTGCTTCCTTCCACTCTACATGTTAAGAGGCTGCCAAGAGCTGCTGGATGGAAAAGTGACTAGCAGATTGAAGGTTCTCCTGTGCTTGGAGGGGATGACAGCTGGGAAGCAGGAATTGTCTGTACTTTCTTGCCTGTGCAATCCTACCTTACACCTGCAGGAGCAGAATACTCTGCTATACCAGATGGGACCCATGAACACCTGAAATACATTAAAACCTGCTCACAGCATCAGAAATGTGGAGCTGGGAGCAAATGATGAATAGTTAAGTTCAATTGTATTTGCGGTATGTAATTTTTCTGCATTTTATTATTCATTGCTATTTGGACAAATGGTCATTACATCAGAGAGTAGTACTGCTTCTTCTGCTTAACTGAGCTGAATGTTTACAGTTGGAAAGCTCTAAAAATTGCCACTCTTTTTCATCAAAATGACATGGGGAACTTGGGACAGTACTTTCAGTAAAAGCTTCCACTGGTGGATTATCTTCCTAATGGTTTTGGAATTCCTTGGTAAATTTGAAGTTACTCTTCATTTATCCATGCTTCTCTCACATAATCCATAAAATAAGTACCTAGATGTCTACTCAGAGACCTAAGCTGCTATTTAGAGCATTAATGGACCTTGCTTTTTAAATAATTCACTGCATAAAGTCATCTTTTAAAAAAACTCACTTGAAATTATCACTTCTGGTTCAGTTGTTTTAAGATTGCCAACCCCCAGTTATTAAATATTGTGAACTAAATACTGAAACATACCACTTTTAAAAAAAGAATCATTCTGTTCCTCTATGCCTCCAGGGTTTCAGGCTGGTTTTGTTGATATATTAAGTTTTACATAGAGTTGTAAAGGCTAGAAATGTATCACTTCTCAGGAGGAAAGCTAAGAAGCCAGCTGCTGCAACACTGGAAAAAAATTAATGGGATATAAGTAGTAGAAACATATAATTTTCATAGTGCACTATTGTTTGAAGTGGAAAAATATAAAGCAAAATTTCAACTTGAAAGGGAAAAAAAAATTGGTGTCCAGAGTATGTAGACTCAGTTCATTTTACAATACTCTTTTCCCAGAGAACTCTCCAGTTCAAATGGTATTTTGTGTATAAAATATATTGTTTTCTGAACAGAGTTATTTTAGAACACCTTTGCATTCAGAAACCTGAAAGAAAAGTTCTTTTTTTCTTTTTTTTTTTTTTTTTTTTTTCCTCCAGAACATTTGATTTATGCTTGAATGGACAAGAACTGAAAAAGGAAACTCGGGAAGTACATAATGAAAAGTACTGCAAGGCAGTGATATGTCACTGATATGTTGTGAGGTAAGGGAAGTCACCCTCCCTTTTCCCTGCACTGCTTTCATGTCTCTTCACTACGTGTTACTGCCCATATGCTGCATAGACTGAATGTGTTGGCCTCTTAGCTATGCTGGTGTTTTCCTCCAAGAAAACACTGCCAAGGGCTAAGTTTAGGAGATTTAGTTAGTTTCAAATGATAAATTCATCTTTTGCACCATGAAAATGCATTTAGGGTTAGGGGAAAATTCCCGAGGTCTTTATTGATTTCCTACAGCAGTGCTGCATTATAGATATCTCTGCATGCATAAATGAGCGCTGTGATAGAATAAGATAGGATTAAAGTTGTCCATATAGTTTTGGGGGAAAAAAGGAGACTTGGTCTGTATGAAAAATCTGTAGACTGATGGTTCCTCTGGAAGACATTAAAAAACCTCCTCATTAAAATTTTAGTTTACTTTAAAAAGTTTAAGTTTACATTAAAAATAGAAATACTTTGATTTCTCACTGCTCTGCAATAACCTGGGTACTGCTTCTTGAATCAAGGATGAGTGGGTGCCTGTATCCAAGCAAATGACATTAGCTAGTGTGTGACTGGAACCAAGCAGGACATAAGCAGAATTTTCAGTCAAAAAGGCATTTGTTTACTCTCCATATTTTCCATCGTTTAACAGAGATGATGAATTTTAAAAAAATAAACCCTCTAGGTGGTGATATTTTTTCCTATCTCTGCATGGAGCTCTTTAACTTTTACCCTTCGAAATCTATTGCTGTAATTTCCTAGTCATTCCTAGGAAGATATCTACATATATAAAAGTAATACTTCTTCTTAATGACTTATTGAAAAACTTTTGAGAAACGAGATTAAACATGCTCTCTTTAGCTCCAGTGCACTAATTTGATTTGGGTTAGTTCTGCGCACGGAACTCGCTTCTGAGAGAGCTGTCTTCATGTAAGCATTTGGTGAGGTTGAAATGATAAATATTTTGTGTGTAGAAGAGAACTTTTTCCAAGTGGCATCATTCCAGCTCTACTTAGTTTAAGGCGTCCATACAAGTGAAATTCCATATTTGTGGGCTGCAGTATTCACTTGTGTTACCTGTGGGGAAAGAAGCATCGTTGTTCAGCAGAGTGACTATTAAATCATCTAGACTGTAAGTGAATTATATATTCACATAACCTTATACACAGCCGAGTGTTTTAGCATTTACATAGACAGCTCCTAATTGAATTTTGTCTCTAAAAATTACAAACACAAACTCAAGAGCCATTTGACTTTCATTTATCCCAATGTGCAGCCCCCGCAGCAGCATGTTAAAAAAAAAATAGTTTTTTTTTTTTTCAGAGACATTCCAGGAAGAGATCTGTCACTGATAAAGAGCTATTTAGAACTTTCCTGTGCTAGAAACTTCCTTGATCAGCTACAGTCTGTATCTGAACTGCCCTGAGCTCTTTGTTAGACTTTAACCCACCCATCCTCCTGATCATTTTCTGATGTCAGAAGCGATCCCCATTTGTGAAGTGCTGAAATTAAGATGAAGAGTTTTGTCCCACAGAAAAGTTGTGGACCAAATACAGATCTTTAGAGTGTTAATGTGGCATCTTAACAGGAATTTCAGCTGTTCATTCAACATGAATTTGAACCTGAAAGTGCAGAATTACAAACAGATTTGCTGGTGTGCATTTTGCTTAAAAATTGAAAGAAAAAAGCAAATTTCACTTTAAGGTTGATAAAACCTTAAAGGAGTTGAAAGTTGCAACTTCTTTTAAGATTTTGGAGTTTGACAAAAGGGATTTTGCTTGCAGTTTTATATGAAAGAAAATAATTAACAAAGTTGATGCAAGGCAAAAGGAGAAAGCTTGATTGTCTTTAACACAGAGCAAAGGTGTAACTAACATCAAGGTTGTACATATAAAGAAGATGCTTAAGTTTAAAAAACTTAGGCCCAAAGAGAATTAAAACCAGCAGTCCTGTCTAGCATGCAGAGTAGGATTATTATTTCCCAACTAAATTGATTTCTGATAATTTTTTGGAGTCAGTTTCTGCTGGGAAACAATGAGCAATTGTCAGGTTTGCTGGCACTAGTCTATTTTGTTTGAATCTTTCAGAGGAGTAAATGTCCCTTAGCAAAAGCTTTGCAAACCTCCCACTACCTCCAAATACAGCACTTGGCCTGCTGCCTTCACCTATGCCATTCTCTAGTGCTCAGCACCACTCTGGATAATGAAGTTTCAATTCCTCTGTAAGGGCAACAAGAAAACGCCTCAGCTCTGGAAGAAATACTGAGAATTCTGGTCTTTTATACTGTGAAATCCGAACCATATTAAATGGTGTTAGTTAAGAAACAGGTCAGATTTCATAGCAACCATCCTCTTATGCAGCAGTTTCAGAGTGTGTACATCCTGTTCCTGCTGTGCTAAAGCAGGTCTGACACCCAGGTGAGCTGGTATTGGTGATATTTGAGGAGAAGGATGGGATGCCAGGGAGTCTTGGCTTGCTGGCTGAGAGTGGCAAACACCTCAGAGGTTGCAAATTTTTACTTAAAACAATGGTGGACCAGGTTTTTTGGTTTTGTTTGTTTGATTGTTTGTGGATTTGTTTGTTTGGTTTTTATGTTTTGGGGGTTTTCTGTTTTGTTTTTTTTTCTTTTGGGGGGATGTTGTGTGGGTGGGGTTTTTAGTGGTGTGGCTTTTTTGTGGGTGTTTGTTTTAAATTTGTTGTTGTTGTTGTTGGGGTGGTTGTTTGTTTT
>VYXD01007444.1:16210-36320 GCA_013397195.1 Hylia prasina
ACTTCTCAGCTCTTCTATTCCTGACAGTGACAGATTTCATCATGTTCTTTTCCTCTGTGACAGGAAGGCAGTACGCACAAATTTGGAAAATGTCGAGACAAATCAGGAGAGATGAAATATGTAGGCAATACTGGATAAAAATTTTCCTTGGGAAATCACACATAAGAATTATTTTTATGTTTTTTAAGGCAAATGAATTTTCATTCTTTGAAGTATTTAAGACCATCCTTTGCTGTCACAACCTTAGCCCTGAAAGTTTCTTGATCAAAAGAAAAAAGGAAAACATCATCTCAGCAGCTTTCTCTGCCACACACAACATCACACGGCCTCAGAATATCGGAGTTATGCAAATGACTTGGGGGAAATGCAATTGTCTGTTCCTGCCCTCTCGGCGCATGTCATTTCTATGAAGTTACTGATACTTCTGCAGGCCTTGATGACTGTCACTATTGTTACAGCTCAGTGGAGCTCAACAATGCTGGGCAGACCCAGGGTCTGGAGTCTGTCCTGCCATGGGGCCACTGTCAATTTCCCTTCAGAGGAGAGAATGTAAAGTGGGAAGTAAGGGAAAACTGATGTCTCAGTGCTGACTGTAATTTCCAGACTTTTGAGATTGTGATGCTTCTACTTCATCCTTTTTTCTGAAAAGGCTGTATAGGAACCCTGTTAGTTAGTGGTGGTGCTTCTGAACTTTCTCTGACAAAATAATGGTTAGGCATTCTTCTTGATATCATAGTCACCTTCTTCAAATTTGTCGCCAGTTTCAAACACTTACCAAGTAATCCATTAGGAAGGTCATTTTGATTCTTCCCCAGTTATTCCAGCCAACAGGACTTCTTTTCCTCCATCCCATAGTCAGCATTTTATTTATTTATGTATTCATTTATTATGTTAAAATTTCAACTCTTTGAGATTGTCTGATTCTGTTGAATCAATATGCCTAATAAAAAAACCCTGAATGGTTCCTAATTAAATCTTGCCACACATAAGGAATGATATGCAGAGTGGCTGTTATTCAACAATGGAGGATAAAAGTTTTGTACTGGTAAGCAAAGAGACCATTGATGATGGCCCAGTTTAAAGCAATTTGAAATCCCTTCTGTCCTTGAGAGCAATTTCTTATATTTCAGGAAGAAAAGAGAATGTGGAATGCAAAACTACCTAAATTTTAATTCTCATGATGAATGTTTCAGTACTGTGCTGAAAGTGACCTTTTGTTGCTTTTTGAAAATCAAATGGCTGCTTTGTTGTTTCTCTGACAACATACCTGCTTTTATGAAGTTCATGGAAGTTGGTAGGTATGAGTCAGTGTTACCTGTTTCCATGACTTTCATTGAAACTACTATGATTTTTCATATGGGCTGATCCTTCTATATCTCATTTTTCACCCTTGTGGCTCATTTTCTGCATCCCCTTCCACGCTTTAGTGCATTACTCACCTTCACCATATTATCTCAGGTGCTGTCTCCAGCCTCTCAGCCTGCAAATTCAGACAGCTGATACAGAGCAGCACTCAGTGGTTATTTCCATAGGTGGACTGTGGCACACAAAGTTTTCCACAGAAAGCATAAATCAAAGCCAAACTGTGTTAAATTCAAGTTATTTCTAGCATTATCTTACCATGGCACATCATTGCTTATTCTTACAACATGTAGCTCTATTGGAGTCATTGAGCATCAGGTTCTTAATTACCTTCAGAGGATATAGTGTCTGGTTAGAAATCAATTGCCTCAAAACATTTAATTCTGAGAGGTGGAACCGTGGATAAATCCATAAGGATGTGTAAATGCATTTTCCCAAACCCATATTGCTAGTATATGCTTGCAAGCTTTGAAGCTGTGTACATGCTGTAGAAACAAGGTGTTTTTCAAGGCATGATGTAATGGTGTAGCCTGGCTGCCTGGAAGATAAACCATGGCCAAATTACATTTTTTGGGAGCATTCATGTCCAAAAATGAGTTAAAGATGGGTAGCCAAAACAGTTTTTTCAGTAACAGCAGAATGACAAATGCCTATGCCTTTCCTTTTTCATGCCTTCACCCCAAGAGCACTGTTAAAATTTAAAAGCTCTAATGAACTGCATGATGGACAGATGCATCATATATTAAATTGAAGAAAAAGAGCATTTGATGAAATGGAGCTATTTCTTGAGAGTCAAATATATATTGATAGAAAAGTAGGCCAAGAGTGTTCTTTATAGATCTTTATTTCTGTTAATGTCTGTTTTCAGGAATGATAACTAACACTAATAGGGAGATTTTTTTCTGAAAGGGAAGGATGGGATAGCTAATCAGAATTTCTGGAAATTAATAAATGTGTGATTTGTAGATGTCACCCTTGCCTTTGAAGATCCCCTTTAATTTCTCCAGCTCTATAATATTAACACTGCTTTTTAAAAAATAGTAGGTGTTTGCTAAAGCTTCTTCACCAGATCTGTTCCTTCAGGTTTACTGTCATCTGCATCTGGAAACAGAAGTCTCACTCCTCATATTGTCCTATTTCTTTGGAATTGAGAAATTCCTTAGAATTAATTCTTAAGCCAGACACCAAAGGAGCTGACTCAGAAACTACTACACAAAAATAAAAGCCCTGCTTCCCAGCAGTCCCTGAGATGACAGAGATGTCACTCTGTCACACAGCTAACACATTGGTTATACATTCTTTGTGATATCAGTTACTTGGTAATCATTACAAAGCTTCACAACATGTTTCTTGGTCCCTTCTACCCCAGGGATCAGTTTTCTGTTTCTCCCATGTTTTTTCCTCCATCAGGCCTAAGATACCAAGCTGCTTTATCAGTTCCATTATATTCTCTGTCTTATCTCCCATACAATCAGGCTGCTTTTGGATCTGGTACTTGTACTATATCTTCCTGCATTACTACAGGATAATCCTTAGAACTACAAGGCTGTCAGGAAGAAACAACAGTTAAAATGGCTGTACTCATCCCTGGAAGATGACAAATCATAGTTTCTCTGACTGAGAAGTGTTCTCTGACTGCAATAATTATTTTTGAAAAGCTAACCAGAGACAAAACCACAGAACATCTCTGCTCAAAAATACCCCAACAAAAGAGCTTGGAAGGACTCAGGAGGAACAAGAGTAGAGCTGGCTGTCTTGATGGCATTGATTGATGGCACCTTTTGACCAAAAACAAGCTAAAATCAAGCCAGCACCATTAAGCCAACCCAACCCACACAACCAGCACCGTACTTTCTCTTGGACATAGTAGGATAGGGTTCAGCCTAGAAGAGGACAATTCCATACCCAAGTCTTTGTTGTTCTGTAACTGCAGGAATTTTAGGAGAATATGAGGCCACAGACTTAAGGCAAAGAAGAGAAGGGGAAAGACATAAAGAGGAGGAGAAAGCACTGCCTAGAGACTGTGTGGGGAAAACAGTTTATTTCCTTTTTCTCCAATGAGGATAAATAACGCAGGAGCCCTGCTAGTGATGCTGTCAGGGTGGCCTCTTGCGGGACTGAGGAGAGCCCTGGCACCCAGAATCCCTCCTCTGTGGGGGACACTGGGCCCCCCAGGTGAGTTGTCCCTGCCCTGTCAAGGAGTGGAGGAGCTGCAGCTGCTGCCCTGGGCAGGGGGACCTGCAACCGCCACCACCTCCTGCCCCAGATTGTCCTGGGGCTGGTTCCACTCTGTGGATATGGGCTTAGGTGGGGAGTAGCTGTGACCTTCACAAAGGGCAGCCTCCATTTTGCCAGCTTCTTCCTCCTCCACAGAGACTGTAGGGCTGCTGGAGGGAGTTCCCACATTTATGAGCAGGAACTCAGGGATCTGGAGCTGCTGGACCTGCTGCTGGCTGCTGGGCTGTGAATCTCATCCCTGGCAGTGTGGGAGCACAGCAGCCTCTGGGCCCCCTTGCTGCACTGGTTCATAATGATGTTGATGGTGCCCTGGGCCAGTGGCACTGTGTACTCCTCCAGGATGTCCCACAAACTCTAGTTTGTGATCTTCCCATCTGGGCCATAGGTGCAGAGACTGTGCCCAATGCAGCACAATGTGCTATCAGCCACCATTGGTCCCTGTACATGGTCTCCATTCTCTGGTGTAGCCAAGTCCATACAGGGTCTAGGACATGCTGTTGTTGACTGAAAAGTTGTGCCCACACCTCAGGCAGGACATTGCCCATGGCCTGGAATGGTGTGTCCTGTGGAGAAGATGGACAGGGCACCACAGGAGGATGGGAACTGGTCTCATCCAGTCTGTCAGGAGCTCTCCCTCCCTGGCTGCTGGCTGCTGGCTGCTGGCAGCTCCTCAAGGACTATGGTGGATGTCTCCAGATAGTTGTCTGTAGGGCCTGACAGTGGTCAGAAAAGAGATTCTCAGCCTCCAGACAGCTGCTTGAATTCCTGTGAGAAAGCTAAGCATACAATGCTCTTATTCTGACCTGGGAACTTTTAAGGAGGAACCCAAAACAATCCTTCATAGATAGCTTGCTCCTAACACCAGGTGTTTTTCTTACTTGTTTACTGGTAGAGATGTTTACAAGAAGGTGTTGTTCTGAACTACCAATCCTGTTCCTTGTAGTGAAGCATGGTATAAGAAGGGATCTGTCTTTCAATAAAGTGCCCTCCAAGAAGACTGGAGTTTGCGTATCACTACTTACGCCATCTCGATTGGTAATGATAGTTATCTTCTCCCTGATCAGAAAATCAGACAGTCACTACTGTTCTTCTGCAGACAGAGCACACTGGATTTCTCTGTGTCCACCATAGCATACAGTCCAGGCAGACCCTGTGGTGGCAATAAAACTCATTTGAAGNACCTCACAGAGTTGCTTGAATGGAGTTCAGGCTGGAGCCAGGCTCTGCCAACTCCAAATATAAGCAGTGAGGGATAAGAGTTCCCAATCCACCATGATGTCACAGCCCTCTGCTTGATGGCAGCACCTCCACATCCCTGTGTTGTCACAGAAGTCCTTCTTGCCCTGCAGGCACATGAAATCAGCTAACACTGGGGAGTTCATGCTGGTGACCTGACTCTTTTTCTCAGGAGGATAGTCTGGCAGGGACCAGGTTTCCCAGCAAGGTTTTTGACATCTCTGTGTTTGGGGCCTTCAAGCCCCAGCTGGACAAAGCCCTGAGTACTTGGTGTAACTACATCACCAACCTTGCTTTGAGCAGAAGGTTGAACCTTTCTGCAGAGGTCTCCTGCACTCATATCTGTCTTGCAATCTTTCCCTAATCCTGTGAGAAAAATCAAGTTTAAGATGGTGATCAGCAGAGTTAGCAACTTTAGACAGGGTAAAAAAATCCTGGGGTTTGTGTGGCAATGCGTTTAAGTTTGTTATTTGTGTTCTAAAGTGGTTTCTTCCATGTACCCCGTTCATTTTTCTCGTTTGGTTTCCCCCACGACCCTCCCTTTATGTCAATCTTGTTCTCCCCACCCCCTAGCTCTGTCAGTCCTAACCAGGCCTCTCCCCACCTTCCAGAAGGTTCTGGGGAGAGCATCGAAGGATTGGCCAGGGCTGGAGAACCTCCCCTTTTTCTTCCCCAAGATTGGTTATTACTTTGATTGAGTTATGTGTAACCCCTCCCTGGTCTTCCCTGATTGGTTGATTGTTATCCCCTCCCTTGAATCCCACCTTCCCTTAAAAGAGGCTGCACAGGTCTGAGCTCTGCTCTGCCTGGGCAGGAATGCCAGAATAAATATCTGTGTTGCTCACCCAAGCCAGACTCTCCCTTTCTCTCCATGCTGAAGCTGGTTCTCCTTCATCCTAGGAGGTGGGACCCACTGCGCAGCAGTGTGTCATTGCCTGCCTGCTGCATCTGTGGCTGCAGGGCTACAGAGCTGGGCCTTGGGGCGAGCCCTGCACTGCCGCAGGTTTGGATTTCACGTTCTGTTTTTTTGCAGCACTTGTCAAAGCATGAATTTCTGTCTTCACACAGCCTTGTCCCACACTATAGCACCAAACCCTGGCAGTGCAGTAGATGAGCTCAAACTCAGATTGTCAAAAGTATTTCCCTCTGGATTGACGGATAAACTACAGTCATGAGGGATGTTTGCAGCAGACTAATCATTCCCAGGGCTTTCCTATAGCCTAGGCAGCAAATTTTCCCCGTGTAACCCTGTGGATGGGAGCAGTTCAAAAATCTTTGTATTTGCATAGCAAAATGCTTGGTTTTATTTGAGATCCACTTAGTAGCGTAGAGAGAATGCTGTTCAGAAGAAACTAGGAAAGTATTTTTTTGGTATTTTACTTTCAGAGAGAAGTCAAGCGCTCTCCTTGTGCAGCAAGGATTAGACTGTCAGAATTGTTTCTGCCACACACTGCAGGATAGTGACAGTATGAGAGTGTCCAACAAAATTGGGTAAGTCAATTTTTGGAGGCGTGCTTGGTGAAGCAGCTTGAATGCTGTTTGTGAAAGGCAGTGTATTTGATCCATGCTAATGTCAAAGCGGGGCTCAGGGAGAGGACTCTATTAAGAAGAGACTAAAAAACCAAAATAAAATGAAAACAAATAATGTTATGAATAAGGTGTGGTGATTGGCTCATGCAAATGAGGAAGAGTTGTTGAGTATGGTGGGGAGAAGTTTTGTTGGGGTTTACAGTTCTTTTGACATGTACTTTTGTTGTTACAGTATAGTTTTGAATCCTTTTCTATTCTCCCTTCAATACTCCTGTCCCCTTTTGTGGTTACTGCCTGGCAGCTCTGGCTGAGAGGGCTGAAAAAACCTGTAGGGGAGGGAGTTTTCCCCTTGTGAGAAGCAGCAGGGAGTAGAGGGACACTTGCTGCTGGGAG
This sequence comes from Hylia prasina, assembly GCA_013397195.1. NCBI lineage: Eukaryota > Metazoa > Chordata > Aves > Passeriformes > Sylviidae > Hylia > Hylia prasina. The sequence goes on from VYXD01007444.1 coordinate 22,970, forward strand.
GCCAGGCAAGGTAACACTGTACCATCGTTTAAGATAGGAGAAGAGCTCCACCAATGAAAGCCACAGAAGGACTGACTGACAGGCCTGGAGAGGAACCACATCATCATATATGGGCAAAGCTATGGACTGTGGGAGGTGGCAGAAGGAGGTAGGGACTGCTTAATAATATTAATGAGGCTGATGCAATCTCAGGGTATAAAAGGCAGTGATGCCATTTTCTGAGCTGAGCCTCTGGTGGGCAGAAGGAGTCCCATCAAGCTCCCAGCACTGTCCCCCCTGCCTTCACGGTTTTTTGTAATTTTTAATGGGTTCAAATTAAATTTTATTTACTCATTCCCACTCGGGTTTTGAGTCATTTATAACAAAGAATATATAAGAAACCTTATTTGCGGTATTTGTTTACATTTAGCGGTGTTTTCCACTCTAATAATTTAGTAATTTCACTCCTATTTTTTGTGTTCCAGGTCTGTAAAATTGCAGGGTTGTGATTCACCTCTACCTCAAATTCTTCCTTTTCTGCTCGTCAGAGATCTTCCAGTTGGATCTTCCTTATTTCTTGTCTTTTTAAGAAAAGGAACTTTACACCTTCTGTCACAGGGCATTAAACATATCCGTATCTTGCTGTTTCAAAAGCACTGGGACTAAATGTTGGGGATTTTTCTGGGCCCATTAATTACAAAACATACGTGGATTCTGAGGGGTGAGAAAAGTAATCAGATATTCAGTAGCATCTGTTTTCTGTTTATTGGGCATAAACCTTCTGAGAAAATATGTAAGGCAATGACAAAAGGGTTTTTCCATGAGTCCATAATCTCAGGCATGGCACCCTGGGGGCAGGACTGAGCACGTACTTCAGTGAAACCTATCACATCTGCTCCACTGAAATGTCATTTCTAAGCAAAGCTGAGCTGCTGATGGCTTGGGTTTGTGCAGAGTCTTTAGTACATATCTGGGCTTTAAAGTGGCTTTCTACTCCCACTGCTGGAGTAGCTAATGTGAACTCCTGAAGAGAATGATCTTTTTTTTTTAAGATGCTAAAATAAAATTTTTAGCACTGCAGGAGAAGCATGAGCAGTGGGATTACAGTTTCCCACCCATTTATGAATTTTTAAATTATTTTAATGCTGAAAATGTTCCTGTGATAGCTTCACAATTCTGTTGGCTTTCCTCTGCCATCTGCCCTCATCAGTGGTGTAGTGGGAAGCATCAGAGCAGGTGGTGGGACTCTCTGGTGTTTCCTCACCTGGTGAAGGGTGAGTGTGAGTCTGAGGCACTCAGCTGTCTCTGCACCTTTGATCAAATAGATCTGCTGGCACTCTGCCCATCCAGTTTGAAGAAGTGCAATAGCATTTCCTGCCAGCTGATAACCCCCAGGCTGTGGGTGAACCAGCCACTGAAACACACTCACTTGATGTTAATGAGTGGCTTTATTGCCTTCCAGATTTCCTAATACTGACAGATGCTAAAGCAGCATGGGGCTGCAACTGTGCCCTTGAATGAGCCACTGGCCCCCATGTTAGCCAGTCATCTCTAATGTCACTGTCATGGCTGGCAGCAGATACCTTTGGTTCTCTGGTGGGTGCAGGTTGTCTCTCTGGCACTGACAAGCTGTCTAAGCTGTAAAACTCCCGTGAGTGTTGCTCTGCTTTTACTGACTTCCATTTCTTTTGAATGCAAAGTTGCCTGTGGCTTTGCCATCTGTTCAGGTGGCTGCAGTTCTTGTCTAAGAATCCTGATTGTGCATGTTAGGTGATGTATATAATGTGGATGTATGTGTGCATGTTTGTTAGGCTGTGAGAGGTTCTATGTATGTGCATCTTTTTGTTACATCAGCCTTTTTGTGAAAAATAAAGGAAAGGGGGATAATTGTGTTCTGTAAATAAATTCCTTTGTGTTTGAACAGCCATGGGAATGGCACAGCCTGCAAAGAAAATACTGTTATATTAAATGGAATGTGCTTGAAGTTCATCCTACAGTTGTTATTTGGAGTCTGAAATTATTTTCTAATTGATTCAGATGAAAGCCAGGTTTTGCCAAAATATTACTTCCCATTTCAGAGTTTTAAGAGAGCTGTATTTTTTGAAGTTCACGTATTTTAGGCAGAAGAATTTATGGCCAGACTAGACCAGGTCCTCAGAGATGTAGAAGTATTTCTCATCTGCTTCAAATGCTGAATAGGTACCCTTCTGTCAGAGAAGTTCCCAGTCAGTGGACATCAGCTATCCATAATTTTTTCAAAAGCTGGTCTCTCATGACAGTGCCTAAATGGAAATGAAACTCTGCTGTGAGAGATGTCCTTTATTCATGCAGTGGTGGAAGTACCAATTTGTATATTGGCTATTTCTCCACATATAAATTACTTTATGGCAGTTTTGGAATGATTTTCTGTCCGACTGTATAGTTAATAGAATTGTCTTCTTTTTTTACCCTCAGTAGAAAGACAAATCATAAACGGTAGGAAGTCAGACTGTGAATTATCTCTTTTGAAAATTAAAGCCGCGATAATCCCAACCCACGATAGGGATCTTCCAGGGTAGCCGTGCTGGGAAACCAGCTCTTGTGGTTTTTCCCCACAAGGATGCTTTCCTTGGCACTGGAAGCGGCGAGGCGACACCACTCAGACGTGTCCGGACTTGCCCCGAAACCCCAGGTAGCAGCAGACCCGGAGCAGCGGCTCTGGCTGGAGCAGGGTAATCCTGTGTGACCCTCTCAGAAAGGGAGGACAAACAGTGAAGACAAGAAACCATTTCTGGGGTGGGGGTTGTTGGTGGTCCAGAGGTTTATTTCAGCCCAGCAGAAGCTCCTGACCGNGAAAATGAATTGGATTTTCATATCTACTGAAAATATGAAATGTTTGTGATTAATTCCTCACAGAATCTATCTGAACTAAGGTAGATAAGCAAATTTTTTTGAAGGGGCATGAAATGCAGCTGTTCAGGTGTTCTATTTAAGTGTATGTTTCTTGGTGTTTTGCTTCCTTCTCCAACTGCACAGAACTTAGTGGAAAATAGAGTGCAGATTAAACTTCATATTCCACACCGTGAGAAAACTTGGTGACAAAGACTGCCTCGAGTGCTTGTAGTGACCCACACATTTTGCCTCTGTACTTCCATTTTCTACCCCAAAAGGTATATTGGCAGAATTCTAATGCTATCAGACTTGGCTAGTACCTGTTTTAAAAGTTAGTGCCGGAACAAGATGTACAGAGATTCTCCATCCTTGGAGATACTGAAAAACCATCCAGGAATATTCTTGGACAGCAGGCTCAAGATGTCCCTGCTTGAGCAAGGGGGTTGGGCCAGATGACATGCAGAGGTCCCTTCCAGCCGCCACCAACCTGCTGTTCTCTGAAAACTGTTGAACTGCTGTCCTTTTCAGGCCAAACCAGACTATGGCCTGGCAGTCAGTTCTTTTGACAAAATTGTTGGTACAGGGCTACACGTGGCATGGAACACCACTTACCAGTGAATAGATATTGGTGCAGGCAGGAACTTCTTATTCTAACATTGCTGTTAAAACATCAGTAAATAACGCCTCACCAGCAGGTCTCAGATGTTAAACTAAGATGCATTTAATTCCAGGTAAATTTAGAGGATGAAATAAACAAAGTGATGAGTACATGGAAGCTCTCATTCAGGCCCAGGATTCTTCGAAGCATTGGATTAGCACACCTCCTGAAAAATATACCCTGCCTAGGACCCAAACCATGACTGAGTTCTGAAAAATCTTGCTTGAAAATCAACACACTTGGGAAAGAAAACTCTTATAAAAATACAATTTCTTATGAGTCTTAACCTGATTGTGGTTTTAATAGTCTTTTAGTCAAAGAATCAGGCATTGGACTTAATAATACTGTTTACTAGAAGGCTCAGTGGATGAAAGTAAAGAGCTGGTGGTATGGAGGCTCAAAGCACTTTAGTATGAGCAGCTCAAGGAGTGATAGCAATGTTATATTAGTGAAGGTAGAAAAAGAACTGCTGGAAATTCATACTGGTGGTGCTCACAGCAGTTCCAGCTCTTCAAAGAGACAAATGTTGTTGGATTTCCTGGAGATAAGCATAATGTGGTACACAACAAGCTCAGGAATGAGGACAAGAAGGTCTTCTGCTACTTAGTTAAATGCTCTTGTTGAACAAAGGAAGATCAATTTTTGATGGTACAGCTGAGTCTCTGGCCAGCACAGCACTGACACAGCAGAACACAAGGTTGTGAGATTTTCGTATTTCCAAACTACATATACAAACTACATTTCCCCTCTTCAACATCAGACAACCACTCTGCTAAATGCACCTTAGCAGTTACCAGAAATTGATGTTAATTCACTTTTGATTTACAATACTTTTGATTTACAATGAAATCCTAATTTTATACAAAAGATGAACTTGGGTACCATGTTGTGGCAATATTCATACAGCAAACCCCTTGAAGTGGAAGACTTCATAACGTTTTTGAGTAAAATATATCATTAAACTAGGCCAACTACATGTTGTGATCCATTTGATCAGGACCCAGACAGCCAACTAATAACATTGCTAGAAACAACATTTTGAAGATGGAATAACAAACTGGAGGCAGTTGTCAGGTTTTGCAGAACATAAGGTGCATTTGAAAATGAGCCCCTCTGAAATGGCTTTCTCTCATTTCTTCTGCAGGTGAAAGAAAGTCCATTACTAAGATATGTGAAAAATGTGAAGATGCAAACGCTCAGGACACAGTGGAAAAGAGAGGCACAGTCATATTAAGGACAGCCTTAAGGACAACAGGACAACCCTATTTCATGCCTACACCTTAACAAAATGTTAAGGTGTTTATAAGCAAAGCTCAGAGACATACTCGGGGTTCTGTGGATAGCAGTGGCACTGAGAATGTCTGGTAAATCAGCACAGCATGAAAGTGCATTGGTGGCTTCAGAAAAGCAGTTTGCAAATCTGTGATGTACTCGATGCACATGGATATCCTTTATTTGGCTTTATTGGCCCAAGTGCCAATGTAATTATATATTGCCACATTTGGATATTATTGTAATAAATTAATTTAAACACTGAGTCATCATGCACTTGAAAGTGAGAATTTTACTCTCTACAATGGTTAAATTCTCCTCAAATTAAATTGCACGCCACTCTGCTAAAAGCTTCTATGAAGAGAGAGATTTGAAAAATATTTTGCCAGATTGCAAAACTAACAAAATATTTTTTTGTCAGTAAAATGTAGCTAAATCCTATCTTTTCTACCCTAATGAACTTCAATGTCTACTCAATTCCTCTGAAAGTTGGTATGGAAGCAGTTAAATGCACTCAGTAAATAGATATGTCTGATATGGGTTGTTTTACTACTATTTTCGTCACAGAAATGATAATTCAAGCTTAGAGTGCTTTATGGGCACATGAAAAGCACAATGATCACTCAGCTGCAGATGTCCTCTATGTTTTTGGGCATATTTTTTAGGTTAGTCCTATTGCCAGGAAAAATGAGAATTAACTCCTGCAAATTAATTATGCTAGTAAGTATTCTTCATGGCAAAAAAACTCTGGAGTTTTTAACTACCATATGTTTACATAGCGTATCTCATGGGTAATTGATTTATCCTAGGGAATTGTATCGTCTCCACTTGTTCAAAAAAAGCTTCATTTTTGTTGGCTATGTCAAACAGATATCCCACTACAAAATAATGTCATTATTTGGAATCCAGGACATTTTCCTTTTTATTTCCTCTTATTAATACTTGCTTGTTTTTAACACAACAGACACCATGACACTTTCAGAAATGCCGCTATGCCTTCTGTGGAATCCATGTTGTTCAGTTTGAGCATGAGCAGCGTGTTCAAGAATATTTCAGCCAGTGCTCTGATTTCACCTGGGTATATGTAGGAAAGCAGATGTAATGTTTTGATTAGCATTAGTTATGGGTCAGAGTGAACCGTGACAATGATTTGCACCTCCTTCTGCTCTTACATTTCTGTGTATGGTAAGGTAGGACAGTGCCTACTTAAGGTCCCTGGAAATGTTTGGTTTACTTTCATTAGAGCATTCATATCTGTTCCTCTTAAAAGGTGTTTAGGTTATATTTTCTGTTGTACATAGATTTTTTAAGACACCACTAAAGAATGACAGAAAATAAGAGCACATACTGTTTTTCCTGTGCACTTCATAGTGATCCATAGAATTCGTCATTTGAAGACCAGTAATATTAGTGGACTTAGAAGAACATTGTATTTGTAGAGCCACAGAGGTTCTTTGTGTGAATCTGCCACAAGTGTAAAGAGCATGCTCTGTATTTAAAGTGAACATGATTCAGTTTAACATGAGCTAACCAGACCATGATTCTATGGATCTGTGGGTGTGTGCTGAGTATTTTTTTCCTGTCTGATGTGTTATCCTCAAAAGGTGGTCACTCTGGCAATTCTGAAGTGAAAATAGTGAGTCATTCATCACACTTTGGACAAGGACTAGCATGTCAAGCATTTCCACATAGCATATCAACAGTCATGTAATATGCTAGGATGAAAATAGAAATAAGGACAACATTTCTGGGGTTGCTTGGTTGTTCTGAGATAAGAGCAATAGAATCATCATAGAATAGTTCAGGTTGGAAGGAGCCTTTAAAGGCTAATCAGTTTTACCCCTGCTGTCATAGCCAGGTACATCTTCAAGTAGATCAGGTTGCTCTGAGTCCTGATTGACCTCAAATATTTCCAGGGATGGGGCACCCACCACTTTTTTTGGCAACCTATGCCATTCTTTAACCACCCTCATTATAAAAACCCAGCCTTGTAAATAATCTATAGGCTAAGAGAAGAGCTGAGTGCAACCAGCAGCTATCAGGTTTTAAAGTTGTTCCTTGCACAGTTAAACGAGGTGACATTCAAGACTCCATGGCACAAAATATTCAGGGTCTTCACATGCTCTGTGGTTTGTGGGGCAGGTGTGGACACCAGAGACTTGCAGGTCTTGAGAGGACAGAAAAAAAACAGTTGGGCTTATGCAGAGCATTTGCCTCCCTCCAGCACCAGACTCCTCAGGGCTGGCAACCTCCAGGTGTGGGCAAGTATGCTGGCTGGAGGACAAAGGGAAGCTCCTGGGAAAGGATTACACGCTACCACAAGTTGACAGTGGCAAATATGTTGGTAAATAGGAATCTCTTGAGCTAAATATTGACTTGGGAGAAATTCCTACTCCATAGGTGACCATGGTCTTTATCTATCACAAAGAAAGAAAGAAAGAAAGAAAGAAAAGAGGTATTTTAAAAATTCTTGCATTTGTGCTCAGTTAATTTACAGTATTGTTTTTTAAAACAATGCATTTAGAAATTCTGTGTGCTGTTACAAATTGCTTCACTAAGGCCCTTGTTGTACTGTATTTAACTATTCAAAACTACACAATGAATTATTTCTGGATAAGATTTATGGACAGCTTATTTCCAGTCTTTAATATTCATACTGAAACCAGATATTTTTCACTGAATGCCTATGGTTTAAATGTCCTGCTGTATGCTCCTGTCCTTTGACTGCAGAAATTCCTGCACTTGCATGTTCAGAATTTGAGTTCCTGATTTTTTTAAAAAAGATGAAAGATCCTATTTTCTTATAAACTTTTGCCAGTGAACAAGTTCACTAGCATACCATGGAAAATAAAGATAAGTAGCTGACAAACTTACCTGATTTTTTTTTTTCTTATCCTAGGAAAACTCTCAAGCATTTATATTTTAAATTACTTGAGAGTCAAGATTTTTGTGGAATTAGGAAAGTAAAATGGTGACTGAGAAAAGGATAGAACCCTTCTACACCCCACTCTGGTGCATTTTGTAGAGAAAAATCTTATGATTTTCAGGCTGGATATGGTTTTTAGTGGCAACCCTTAGAATCATGTCTCCTCTGAGAAGCAGAGTGTACAATTCAGTATGCATAACAAAGCATACTGAATTGTACACGTGTATGTATCACAGATTAAATGATAGCTATTTAAAGTACAGAGGGAACACCAAAGGCTTCACAAGATTCATTTGTTGCTCTTTGAATAAGAAAAAGCAGCAAACACAAATGGCTGCCACCATCCACCATCAACAATGGAAAGTGCTGAGACTCTACCTTACAGCAAACCAAAAAAAGGTATTGAGGAACAAAGCAAACACACTGTGTGCCTCACCTCCTTCCTTTCCCAATATTTCATCTGTCCTGATTCACCCATCACCCATCTCCCATCCCATGTGTCAGCTCTGGGACAGGCAGAATGTGACACCAAATCCCCCCTTCCTATGGCGGAGATTGCCTTTCTGGTTTGTAGCTTCACTGAAGCACTCTAAAATATAGTGCAGAACCATTTAAAAATGTCTCCCGTTTGTGCCTGAGTATACCATTGCTGTGGAAGCACTCTGGTCAAGAAGACTGGCCAACCCAGCCATAGACTAGCCATGGACCGTTTTCTCTTTTTTTCTGACAAGGGCGTTTTGCTTCTGGGTGTGCCTCTTCTCAGGTTTCTTGTCAGTTTCTGCACTGAAGCATGATAGCATTTTTCTGATGATGGTTTCTCCCTTTGTGTCAGATTGTCCTCAGTGTCCAGCCCTCTGTTCAGCAAGCCACGGGAGAGTTGAGACCATGCAGCTTCTGCACACAGAAAAACAGGGTGTTTTGCTTCAAACCTATGTCCAAACCCACATCCAGAGAAGGGTCATGAAGTACAAGTCTTGCGAGGAGTGACTGAGGGATGTGAGGTTTAGCTTGGAGAAAAGGCTTGGGAAGACCTTATTGCCCTCTACAAATCCTTAAGAGGAGATTGTAGCCATTTGGGGGTCAGGCTCTTACCATGGGCAAGAAGTGATATGATGAGAGGAGACTGCTGCAAGCTGTACCAGGTAAGGTTTAGATTGGCTATTATGAAAAAATTCTTCATGGAGAGATTATCAAGCAGTGAAGCAAGATGCCCAGGGCTGTACTGGAGTCACCATCCCTGGAGGTATATAAATGACATGTAGATGTGTCACTAGGGGATATGCTTTGGTGGTGGCCTTGACAGTAATGGGTTAGTAGTTGGATTGTCTTGATTGTCTTTGAGGCTTTTTCCAGTCTTAATGATGCCATCATTCTATGAAAACCAAGCTCATAACCTGCTATGGTTCCTGTAGCTGAGTCAGTGTCACCCCAAATCACAATCCTCTTTGAGGTGATTTCCACCTCAGGATGTGCTTACTCTGTGAAGCACCTGAGTGAGGGCATGGTTCCCATAACAAACTTACCATCAGCTTGCTTGACTTGCTGCAAAATCATCAAATCATTTATGCTGGAAAAGATCTCTAGGATCGAGTTATATGGTCAGGTGTTTAGATGTTGAGTCTGAATTTGAAACTGTCCCATGGGCTCTGTTGAGATTCTCCTCTGCTTCCTTTCAGGAATATGCTGTGGACCAGAGTTACGTCTTTACGCACACAGGAGCATTCCCCAGAGAAGTAGACCTTTTACTACCCACAACCTTCATTGGGCAGGGAGTTTAGTCATTGCCATGCTGAACTTGAGCGCAGACACTTAAAGAGATACTAGTCTGGATGAGTTCTTCCCTTTCTCTCTCTCTCCTTTGCCTCCTTCCTCAGGCACTATCTGCTCTAGTAGAACATACACAATTTTCATTCTTCTTACTGCAGAAATAGATCTAATCCCCTATGCACTACAAACCATCTCTGATGGTGGTGTCTGACTGTAACTTCTGTGCAGGCAAATTCTTTTGATGTCAACCGCCACAGCCTGGTTCAGCGCCCACCAAATCATGACAAGCACCTGCTCAATCTCTGCTGAATTGCCCTTCTTCACTCTCTCAGTGATTGCTACTGTATTCAGAACAAGATTTTGTCCCGATAGTATTTTTTCTGTGTTTGAAACGCATAGACTAGCATTTTGATCATTCAAAGGGGAAAAAAAAAAATCAGCCTCCTTGACACATAATCAAAATTTGCACAGTTTTGTAACTCCTCAAATAGTCAAAAAGGACTCACTGCTAAATTTCCATGTTATCACCCATTGCTAAAGTTTTCAACATACAAGTTGATAACTTCAGTTCTGAGTTTTTAATTTTCCTGTGGCTTTACTGTCTTACTGATATTTATTTTAACTTTTCAATACCCTGACCAGTGGGGGTTTTTTTGCTTGGAAGAGATGTATTTTTAAATGCTTTCAACCTTCTTTAAACAGTTGGGATTGTGTCCAGATTATTATTATCACCGATTTCTGTTTTTCTCCTGCTCCCAAATTCTTATTAACTTTGTGTCATGTCATAAACCACCTCCCAACATGCACATTTGAGAGATGTTCTATGAAGGAGGTGATAACACACAATTTAGCTGTTTGCCTAGCAGAAGTGGCAGCATAAATTGTTCATTTGCACATTTATGGTGCTAGCAACATGGTGTAACAGCTAGAACTGAGTTAAAAGCACCAGCTGAGACACTTCTGAGGATACTGAAAATGTCTTTTTCTTCCACATATGGTAGTGTGGGGCAAAGTGGAAGAGTGAGAAGAGAAAAACCTCTTGCAATAAATGCAAACTTCAGTTTTCCTCTGTTGTTTCTTGCACTTGGCTTCTCTGTAATAATTCTGTCATTTGTGACAACCATCCCACTAGACTGTTTTGTAATGGTTCTCAGCTTTTTCTTGATTTTCCTGTGTGCCATTTCTGTGGGGAGAATTCCACTTCAGAATTGTTTAATCAAAACTCAGATTCTGTCCTGATGTCATAATAGTTTCCTTCTCAGCTGGTGGTGACAAAATTGATCTTTCCAGGGTAGAAGCCTTTGCATAAAAGCAGCCCTTCACAGTGTCAAGTCACTGAGATTTTTGTTAGCACCCAAAACAGGGGGAAGATTCAAAACTTTTCATTTTGAAATGTGACAGTGGGAAAATGTCCATCACCTGAATATAACCATCCTTTCTAGTCTCCTCATTTACTTGATCCTTTCCTATAAACCAAACCCCAAAAATTCCTTCCATCTGCTTTGAAATATGAAAGACTTTGTATTTTATTCATTTCCATTAGGAACAGCAAAAAACCCTTTTGTGCTCAGGATCTCTGTGTGATTGAAACCCCATAGATCTGAGACAAAGCAGCTTTTCCCCTCTCCCAGTTTGGTCTAGTTTCAAGAGGAGACACTTCATTTGTAATAAATTTGGCCAGTTAACTTATAAAGCTCTTTAGATACAGAATGAAAAGCAAAATCTGGAGGCATAAAAATGACAAACCAAAATGTGCTTGTCTTTGTCTCAGATCTGCTATAATGTAAACTGGAAGGGAATTTCTTTCCTCAAATGTATAATTTCCAGCCCCCAATTACAGGCTACCATGTCACTGATCAGCTCTTTAAATTAGGATGCTAGTTCCCTTATTTTATGTACATTAGGACAAGGACACATTTTTTTATGCCTTTGCCAGATGAACTGCTCTGCTATGCACAGCTTGATGTGATATGACATTTCCAAATGCATAAAATATTTGTGTTTCAGGTGTGTCAGTGCGTCTCTGCATGAAAGCACAGAACAAATCTGCCCAGAGACACAGACCATCAAGTTATCAGGCAATTAACTTGCTCCAATTTTTCCTTCCCCAATGATGTGGTAGTGCCACTACAGTGGTTTTTCTTTGTGCTGCCATAGTCTAGCCCTCAATAAAACTCTAGATTCCCATCACTGCTTCTCCAGCATGTTTACCAAACCCAGTGAGTTCACAAGTACGTAACTGAACATTCTATCCTGCCTCAAAATTTATCACTACCTCCCCAGATCCCACCCTCTTCTGCCATCATTCCCACTTCTACCTCTCAGTAGAACAAAATTATTTTGCTGAAGATCATGAAGCTCTGGGATTTGAAAGGAAGCTCATCATTCAGTAGCAGGGGGCAAGTGACAGTACTGAGAGCTCGACTTACATGTTTTGTGCCACCGAGGCACCTCAGCCAAGGGCTTCAAAATACCTACCTCAAGCAGGACTACAAAATTATCTTGTGAATCTTGTGTCTGCCAGCTAGAGATGGATATCTGCGCTAATACAGGGAAACTGGTGTATCGCTGATGCTCACCTTTCAAGGTTGCTCAAGCAAAATATTACAACTTGTAAGGATGACTCAATTGCACGCCAGAGGTTCTTACATCAAAAGGACAAATAATTAATCTCTTCTTTGTGAGACACTTTGAATTGGTTTTGTACCTGATCCTGACCTGCAAAGAGCTTTTCTAGCTTGGACTTCAAATAGATATATGGGTGTAAGGATTTGTATTATCATAGAATAGTTGTGGCTGGAAGAGACTTTTAATGGTCATCTAGTCCTCCTCTCCCCAATAAGCAGAGATACTTTCAATGAGATCAGCTTGTTCAGACCCCCATCCAACCTGGCCTTGTTTGTGTCCAGGGATGGGACACAATTCTCTGGGCAGCCTGTGCCAGTGTTTTACTGCTGTCATTGTAAAAAATTTCTTTCTACCTAGTCTATATTGACCCTCCTCCATTCTAAAACTATTCCTTTTTTTCTTCTTCTAACAGGTCCTACTCCAATAGATCCATCTCTCTGTTGTGTAACCCAGGCATGCGATGAAGAATGTCTACAGCTGACTCAAGAGATATTGAAGAAAACTGTTTCATTGTCTGATTTTTCCCAGTGCAGGAATTTGAACCATACTCTCAGGTACAAAGATACTCGGGTGTGGCTCTTGGGGATGGTCCTGTGCAGAGCCAGGAGCTAGACTTGATGATCCTTGTGGGTCCTTATGAACCCAGCTTATTCTGTGATTCTGTGTAAAGAGGTTCTGTTGGGGACTGTCCAGCCCTTAAGTCCATTTTTGCTGGAATCGTACCCAGAGCTCACAAAACCCACCAGATTTCATACGTACCTGGTGATCTTCATTCTGCATCAGAGGGAGCAGTTTCTCTCCTGCAGGAGGCACATCAGTGAAGAAGACAAACTTTATTTTTTGTTTTGTGGCTAAATACCTGGGTAACAGTTTCCATCATCAAGTGTTAGGATGCATGTCTTGGTGTGAGCTTCCTGCTCCAGGTGCACTGCAGACTTCAATTCCAGAGGACGCCAAGGGACTCTTGAGTGTAAGAATACTGATCATTTACTTTTTCCCCTCCCAATGAATAAGCTTTCTTACTTTTCCTTTCCAGAAACAGAACCATGCTACCTTTTTTATCTTTAAGGATTTTTTCATCTCTTTGTTAATTCCTCCCCTTAATCCAAGGAACCTCTTGGATTTGCTGGTCTGACATTAAAATATTTTATTATTTCTTCTAAATGAGTAGTCACTACTATTTTTTATTTACCTTTTTTTTTTTTTTTTTTTTTTTTTTTTTTTAAATTTACGATAAAAACAGGCGTATT
>VYXD01007449.1:0-14205 GCA_013397195.1 Hylia prasina
TGTCTTCTAAACCAAGACATAATGTCATTAAGTTAGCTTTGGCTCTTTTTCATGACAGTATTTTAAGAAAGTTAATGAAATAGTTAACTGAAAGAAAAGGGAGGATCACTCTTTTTCACTTAGTGTACTATGTGGATAGTCAAGATTGCATGCTAAAGCTAATCAATATTAACTGCCAAGTGTTGCTTTTCTGTCAGAACTTCGATCATGAGCCTCTGTTAAATAAAAATCTGTCCCATAGAGACTACTTAACTATACTGGTTGTAAATGTGTTTTAATTAATTTATATTACTGCCTTTCACTGCAAAACCTCACTTTGTGATGGCTTTCCCTCACATTCTAACTTGGAAACTTTGTGTTTTAATTATATATAAAATTGCTTTGGAACAACAAACATAATTTTATTTTCCGTAGTTTGGGTTTAACTGTAGGATTTTAACTTCCACAAATTGCACTTTAATCTCTTTCACAGGTGTTCAGGAGAAACAACAGCAAGAGGAAATATTTAAATAGCACTCTCTGTAACAGAATTATTTTCAATAAATTAATTATATGTCAGTTTATTTTTCTAGGCAAAGATTTTTTTTTTTTACTCTGATCCATGACCCTTTCCAATGACCTTGATATTCTCTTCATGACCACATGCCTGATTATAAACCATATGTAAGACAGCTCTAGTAACCCTTTTCAATATATTTGCACATAAGAGAAATAAGAAAAATGTTGTTAAATATCACTGAAGTCTATGCAGTTGACATCTTTATGTTCTTTAGTTGCACAAATATTTGGGAAAAGGAATTAAATCAGTTCTTTCTAAGCCTATCTTTCGTACTGGTTTTAGTTGAACCTATTGTATTTGAATACACACATGTTAAAGATATTTGAGTCCTGGTACCCTTATTTAGGAAGTTACTGGTTTTCCTGGTCTTTGCAAATACATGAATTGTAGTATCATTTCTAGTGTCTGTGATTTTTTTTCCTACAACACTTAGAAGGATGAACAAAGCAACAAAAATGAAAACTCCAGTCCTAGTTATCTTTCACTTGTTCACAATTATTTTTAGTAGCTCAAGGATGAGCAGTTGAATGATAAATTTGCTGAGATCATGCACAAATTGCTAATAAAATTAATACAGAGCCTCTTCCAATAATAGCTTGAGACGTTTCTACTACTTATCTGTCTTCAGAGTACAGACAAGAATTAACTATGTAATGATAGCCTCTGAACTTTTCTGGTGTTTTTTAAATGGAATTATGATTCAGATCCAGCAGAATATCCTCGACTTGTCTATAAAAAATTTTCTTTCGAACTGATAATCCTCCCCTGGGATTATTTCACCTTCTGGGAATACCTAAAAACAGTGGTGTGTGCTTAAAAGTTCCCCTGAGATTCCCTGGCCAGAATAGAGCAAGGCAAGGTGTTACCTACCCACTTCTTAAGGATGAAAAAATAATGAGTAAAAAAGAAAGCTTTCAAAATACATTGGTTCAGGTGCTCCCTGCTCCCTCGTATTTCCACAGGGACTAGGGAGATTAAATCTCTGCCACTGTGCTTTATTATTCCAAAGTGCATCAATAGAAAAATACCTGGCAATTTTGCCAGTTTTGCCTTTGTTAAGGAGCATAATGACCAGATCAAGACTAAAACTGCTGTTCTGGGGTGATTTTACGATGATCCTCTATTCCCTGATTTTCTGCTCTATGCCCAGTGATGATTGCTGTAGCTTTGAAGTGGGCTCAGGACAGGGGAGAGCCTTGGGGCTCTTGTGTGGCTTTTTTTTAAGGCCAGGGGTCCGTGGTGCCAGCAGGACTGGACTCTCTTCATTTGTTTGGATATCTTGGTTTGTGTTAGCTTAGGCAAAAAGTCTTTTCTTCCTTTCTCTGGCTTTGGAGACTGCAGCAGCAATCCTTCAGAGGCCTTTGTTTTTTCTTGAACTGCTCAGTTTGTTTTGGTCCAAGATCAGAGAGGACAATCAATGGGGCAGTGGACCAGCAGGGAGCTGAGAGGCTGCTCTCTCCCAGCCCCAGACCTCAGAAAAGCTGAACCCACAACAGAAATAAAAGCCAAATCCGGCAGCTTCATCACTGTGAAGAGGAGACAAACATCAGACAATCACAAGGTTCCCATCTGTTTTTGCCAACGCTGCTGCATGAACCCTTTAGTTGTTCCTTCCCTGGGGCAAAAGTTGGCACCGTTTTTTTTTTTTTTTACTCTTCCTCACCACCATGCAGCCATTGTGTTTTTTCCTTTTTTCTTTTCTTTTTGTCTGCCATTTTGGGGTTTTTTGTTATGGTTTGGGATGGGGGGCACAAGGTCTGGCAGTTAAATATCTAGAATTTATTCACCTTTTTTCCTGTGAAATGTTAGTACTCTGTCAATAAATGGTGGGATTTTTTTACTTTCATCCGCTAAGGTTAGCCTCTCATTGGCAGAAGGAGATTTCTGGAACCCTTTTGTACTGGAAACACTCATTCCAGAGTGTTTTCTCCTAAACTTGTCTCCAAACTGAGACAACTGGTGACAGAGAAACATCTCAAGAGAAGAGGCATGTTATAATTCAATTCACAGTTTGCCTCAGGGGCAAGAGATGATTACAAATAGTGGTTTTCTTTTCACTGAAGATTTGATAGTCAATACTTGGCATTATTAACCAGCTTACATGCAGATTATACTAACTAAATATTCTGCTGCTTTTTCTTTGCCACAGTTTCAGATATACTGATCTTACAATTTAGCCACTGATACTATGAAATCAAACCTTGAAATGGAAGTCTGAATAATGCATTACATCTGTGGCATGGGAAACTACATAAAGGGGAAAGACTGCAATTCATAATCTGGACATTTTGTTCACATAGTCATTGAATAATTTCATTAATTTAGAATCTTATATTACACTAATTTTAGTACAACCAGTTTCTCTAACTCCAAAATTACAGCATTCATACTCTCAGAACACCATAATTCTGTATTAAATTCCTGAAATAGTAACAAAAATCCCAACATATTTCTAGACCAGAAAGATAAATCTACTTTTTTTTGTCAGCTTTCAGCTGTGTCTACATTTGGGTTTTAATATTTTCTATCCAGAACCATTATTACTTAACCTCTATCCTTTTCAGCTATTTCTGTATGATTTTTTTTTTTTTCTCCCACTCACCTTTACAGGGCCTGGATAAGACATTACTCTCTAGTATTTATTTAGTACTTTCAAGGGTAGAACTCATTTTAGGGACAGATGTTGATATTTAGAACCCCATAACCATATCCTTTTTGACTGTAAATTGCAAGACATAAGGGTTCTGGCTCCCTGAGGTAGGCATGTTAGGGGAAATCCTCTTGAGAATATGCCCATCTGGCCTACATTTTTATGACATTTCAGCAGCCTGGCAGGGCTTCTAAAAAAGATTTCAGATGTTTCAGTAGGAAGAGACAAAATAAATATCTGTGTTACTAAGATACTGAATTTTCCCTGCTCCCATAAACAAGAAATAGGTCCAGATCTTATTCATTTTGGAGTCAAATTAGAGGTGACATCAGTAGAAGGAAGCTGTCCTACAACAAGACAGGAATTGTTGCTGCTATAGCTACTAAAATGTGACAAATATATAAAGAGCAAGTATCTGGACTTTATCAGCAGGGAGAAAACAACTCCCTGAACAGTAGAAGTTAGTTTAGGAGAGAAATAGAGATAGGATCTAAGTATTTCATACTTTGCCTGAATTGATTATAGTGGTGATGAGGGACAGGAATTTGTGCCTTCTATAATACTTATTGATGGAGTCCTACCAATGTGATTCAGTGGAACTCATGCAGGTTGACTTAAATAAATTTATAGCCCTATGGTCATCCACTTCCTTCCTTCCCAAAGTACCTGACTATATTCAGCCTATTTAGACCACTCACTTTTATTTCAGCAGGTAGAGTAATGCAGCATCTCCATACTGCTATTAGGCCTGAAAAAAGTAGAGTATCATTCCAATATCTTCTGTTGCACTATAAAAGCCTCTTAAGTGCTCTGTCCTAATTCCCCAAGTAACTTTCAAATCTTTACCCTACCATTTTTTAAGTACTCAACAGTAGTTTACTCTTTCCAATTCAAACCTGTTCTTTTCAAATTATTTAAGAGATTAAAGTTCTGAACTCTCCCACATTTCATTTTAAGAAAACTTTTTCCACTCTTACAGTCGTGTGGAAAAAGCAAACTGTAAAATTTTCTGCTAGGACAAAAATCATTGCCTCAATTACTGACAGAGACTTTGTTCTTAAAATTAATCATTAACCCTAAGACACTTACCTTTCCTTCTTCCAATAACCACTTCTGATTCTAGGCCCAGATGTAATTTAAGGATTCTCCTTGTCACCCCTCAAGAACCACATATACATGGCACTTGTCTCCAATTCCTGCTGCATGATTACTCTGAAAAATACTTCTTTATTTCAGTGGCTGTTCCTTGGAGCAGGCTGCTGCAAACTCTTGTGGCTCTTTGGATTAGATTACTTTGCTAAAAAAGGTTAACAATTTATCTTGATCACAGGCACCCAACCCAGTACATACATTCCAGAATCAATAATGCTTTTGACTGGCTTGCAACTCACTGATATGTGTGCTAAACTCAGACTAAGAAGTGATGAGGAGATAAAAAGGAGCAAAGCAGAAGACAGTCCTCTGCCTTTTTAAAGCACTGGCTCTGAGTTAGGCTTTCTGTAAAGATAAAACAGTTGGAGGGCATAAAGGCTCGAGGCACTAGGCAGGTGCTGAGGGGTATGTATTAGAAGTCTTTGTCTCCTGTTTTTGAAACTATTATATGCCACTGTTGTTTTGACACAGCACTGAAAACGCAGGGTATAGTGAGTCACAATACACTGAGTTATGGAAAAAGAAGTTACGGAGGAAGTCTTAAAATCTCTTGTAGGAGAGACTGAAGGGGTTTGACATCTCACAGGGTGACACAAAGGTCAGTACATTGACTTTTTTTGGGTTTTAATATCTACCTAAAAAAGCACTCTACTATTGATCTCTGTGTTTCAGGGAATATTCTATATCAATAGCTTGGAAAGAAAGGAAAGAGAGAATGTAACTGTTTTCAGCAGTCACCACAATTCCAGAGGAATAGCACTCTTATTTCACTCTTTGGTCAAGTAAATGCATTACATAAATTGAAATAATATAAAAGCCAGCATACTTCAAGTCATTACACAGCTATTTAAAATGTGTTCCTTTTTACCAATTCTGTAGCCCAGTATTTATTCTAAAGAGAGAGTGAGCTTCACCTGCACTGCTATGCACCAAAAGGATGAACCAGTTCCAAGTACTCTATCAAAACAAGGAACACCTGTCAAAAGATGAGTAATTTTGGGCAGCCCAGAAACAATCCTTTACATCATGGGGAATTTTATCAGCAAAAATCTGAGCTCCTATGATGCCTTTTCAGGGCAAACACAATTACAGGAATAAAAAGGAGTTATATTTATGAAAGGGCCCTCAGGTACATTTCAGGCAAATGAAGCCCCCCTGGGGCTACACCCAAAAATGCACAGTGTCATGGGGTTTTTTCACTGTTTTATAAGTTTGGTTCATTTGCATATTGGGGTTAATCATCCAATTACAGCTTCAGGTAGTGAATTCATTTACCCCAAGTTTGCCCCTCACCAGCTCATTTTGTTTATATTTCTTGTGGACTGATCCTGCGAGGTGTTCTTGATTCCCAGGCCTAGAGAGGAATTACTTTCTCTGACCAAAATGGAAAAGCAGTAGCTAACACTCTATATGGAGTTTCAAGTCATACACTAAAGAATTGCAGAATTACAAATATATGAAAAATATAAAAGCTAAAATCCTAAGGCATCATCTGCATAGTTTGGATCTAAATTTTAGTTGCTGATACCTATGTACATAACTAATTTGGATGAAGAAAGGTTACCTGTTTCTGAATAAATCTCCTATAAATCTTAATTTCCTCTTGCACTGAGAGACTCACTACTGAGGTTGTATTTATGATGTATTAAAGCATTTTAGGATGCAGATGGATACTTAGGGAAACTTGTCCTGTTAAAAGCTCCTAGTTACCAAACTTCCAATGTAATTACATTTCTCAGGCTTGCTTCTTTTCTTTAACTGAACTTCTATTGAGCTTCATTTAAAATATATACTTTTTTTTGCTGCGGTTGCAGTAAAAATCACTATACTGCAAACAATACTTTTCTGATAACCATGCCAGAAGATGAAAATAATATATGCAATATTGCCTACCCAGCTGAGCTTGTAAAATTCTTACTTTGGAAAGAGAAAACCAGCATTATTTTCTTCAAAAATGGGTTTTTATCATTTTTGCACTCAAGAAAATGGCTTTACCAGTTTATGACTCCTCCTGCCTGAAAGTGAAGTAGGAAGAAGCATAATTTTTTTATTTATGGGTAGTCCTGTAAATTATATCACTGTAACACTCACAAAATTTGACACAGTTATTTAATGTTTTCCCGCCACTGTTTTACTTCTTCAGTGGTTATTTGTGTAGGTAGCTCGCATTGTCTATAAAATATATAATCTATTATATTTCTGAGCTGTTCGGGAGCTAACAAACTAAAGCCTTACAGTGGAAAAAACTAGCAGATGATATTAGGATTTTTATTAAACATAAGATTGATTTGCAAATATAGATTTCTTTCAAAAATGATGATTTGTTTCTTTTTTGTGTTTTATGTAAATCTGAAATAATCAATCACCTTTAAGAAGCACATATTTAGGGACAGTTGTTGTCAAGTTGCTTTTATGTTAAATCTTCATATATTGTTTTATAAATCTGATTTTCACCATATAAGATTCATTGTAATAATATGACTGTTTTGCAGTGGCACTGTGGAGTCTAACACAAATGTAGAACATACTAGCACAGACTAGTAATCTACCAGAATTTGATAAGCATTCTTCACTGTGTAAACTGAAAAAAAAATATATTTTCCTAAAGAATTTAATTTTCAGTCTTAATAAGCATCTCTTTGCATGTTTCACCACCAAAACTGAAAAGAATTCAGCTAATAATCTCTTCCTGATATTACTTTTAATTGATGCATTAACTCTACAATAGAAATGGAGACATCATGAGAGAAGTGATTCTCTCCAAGCATATTTACATCATGTTGCAGGCTGGCAGTGTGGAAAGAAGATAACCTTATTCTTATCCTGCCATACTATGGTCACTGTTCAAGAAAGGAGTTTGTTTTTTTTTTTTAATTATATCAATCTTCAAAGCTAATAGGACAGTTCTAGTGGACTGGTAGTCCACTCCTATTCGCTGGACAAGGTGTTTTTCAGACTCTGAAGTCCCAGGTACTTTACTCATGAGGTGAGTGAAAAAGCACGAAAATGTAAAAACACTGATAAGGAAACTATATCTAGGAGCTGAATATTTCTTTCAGCATCTTGGTATGGACATAAGTTCTTTTTTATAGCTATTATATCTAATTAGGCAAGCATTCTTGATGAAGTTTATTACAAATCTATCTATTAATTTACCTGATCAAAATGTTCTTAATGCCTTTATTTAATTTCATTACATAAAAACTTGTCTCCTGGCCAGAAATCTAATATATTTGTACTATGAACTATGTTTTTGAATCTTTTCCGAAAAGAGTTCAAAATGAGCCTAAGCATGTCTCACTTCCACCCAGAAACTGAAGAACTATACAGAACTATACTATATATAGAAAGATTCATTTATTTTTCAAAGTCTGCTCTTTTCTAATTACAATCAGATGCCAGTCTTCACAAATTTGGTCATTACTCAGAATTTGATGTTTGGTGTTTTGACCACTCTAGTCCTCCACCATTTGTTGCAACAGTAAAATTTTCTTTGGCAGCAGTGGAACCAGGCCAGATCTCAAGTACAAGTGACGTGTATGAAAGGTGGCTGAGACTGCTCACTGAAGTGTTGGGATTTGGTTGTGTTCCAACACCCTCTCTCAGTCAGGTGATTGTTTCTGTAGATTGATGGAAAGGGAATAATTACATAGGAAGGGTATACAGGATGGTGTAAATCACCATTTTTAAATTATTTTTTTAATTAATTAGTTTATTTCTCATCCAGAGTATGAGGTTCTCATTTGAAGACCAGGTGTGTTGCTCTTGAGGGGAGGGCAACTGAGGTTCCTTTTAATGAACCCCTTAGGGTGAACTAGAATGAAATGACACTTAATGAGTGGTATATTGGAGGTCTCCAGACCTTCTGTACTCTCCTAACATCAGCCCACTGGTTGGTAGTTGGATTGGAAACTCCCGCTTGTCTCCCAGATGTTACTAGGTCCTGGGGCACTTCTAGATGAGTCAAGACATGTGCTTTCTGGTTTTGGGGTCTGGGAGCTGACTTCATTCATTCAGGTAAGTGTTTGGTGTGAATTTTCAGTGTGTTAGGCAAATCTTGGATTAAAAACAGAAATTGAAGATGATCCACTTCCATTTCCATAGGAGAGTTACTTTGAGCCTCCCATTACTGTGTACATTAACTGGAAACACACCACCTTTTGCACAGTTTCCAATATATGACCAGTTACGGGGCTTTCAGGTAAGTGGCATTCTCTCCTCTCCATAGGATCAAAGTATCCTGACCAGTATGTTGACTTCTGAGTTAGGATCATGCCTCTTGGATATCACCTGCAGTTGGGAAGACTCTGGTCCCCAACATTCCCTTACTTCTGCTTCACACAGTAAGATCTAATCTCCCTCAATAAGAGATACCCTCTAAATATATTCATTTTTTGTCTCATTTCTACTGTACTTCTCCTCTATTTGAGCTAGGACTTCACCTCTGTAAGGGGCTGAGCGTGTAGTAGTTTGCTAAGCTCCACCCTGAACATATATAAAGCTTCCATTTTAATGAAAGGGCACAGTTTTACTTCATTATCATTCCCCAAATAATATATTTTCTTTCTCCAATTTCTCAGGAGGGTACGGGGACTTGATACTTGAAATCTTCCAAGAGCTCCCTGTATCCTTACTACACAATTCCCATTCTCCAGTTTCTTGTTGCCTCCTGCAGATTTCCTGTCTTTCCAATGACTCTTTTAGGGTCAATTAGAGTAACTTACTCATTTCCCTTTCTCTTCTGGTTGCCTCATGTTCTGCAGCAACCTGGGAGAGCTCTTTCCCCAGTTGTTCTTGCAAAGATTTTACCAAATCTTGCAAAGATTATATATTTTAATTCTCCTTTTTCCAAGAAGCTAATCATTCTTCCTGCGGAGCTACTAGAGATTCACCCAGAATGACACAGACAACTGGCTTTTCTTTTACATGTTTTAGTTTGTCTCTTAGAATGGCATTTCAATTTGTCATAACTTTTGAATCATGCCAATTATGTGCCCAAATTATACCCAAGAGGATAAACTTTATAGTTTTTAATCTTATCAATAAGGGACTGGCCCCATTGGATTGCCCTGGGTAGTCATATTTTTAAATTCAGTCATTTTAGCTCTCTGGGAGCTAGCATCCTTCTTCCCCTTTTCCTCTGAGCATGGGCAATATTGCAATCTGGCTCTGAGGCAAAGACAAAGCTTAAGTCCAGGGCCTAAGTAGTTTAGCACAAGGTGCAAGATGCCTAAGTAGGATCATAGATTTTAAAAACCATATAAACCTTCAATCTTTGCTTTGAACCAAAAGAAGTCATTGTAATGCCATCTAAAATGCCATTACGACAATGTCGTAATATGGAAATACAGATGGATTGGAAGAAGATTTAATGAAGATTGTCCTCTGTTAAACTATATTATAATGTAATTCTAATCTAAGATAATATATATCTTAGAATGATGTGATATGATATGATATATATGATATCATATATGAATGATATTATATGATAGTAATTATTGTAATATCAATATAATGAAACATAGTAGTGGGAGGGGGAGTGAATTTTTAACCTGAAATCATGAAAAATCTATTTTTTAATTCATATAATTACATGAGTGGTAAGCTTACACCACAAAGAGCCAGCAGTAATCACAATTTACTTAATTTTAGAATATTTACTTGTAAAGATTAAAATTGTGATAAACGTAAAAAGATGAAAACCCAGAAGTATATATTTTTATGTTCTGTTTTCCAGCCTTCTTTACCAAAAAATTGTGTTACATATTTCTTATACTATATTTGTGTGCATTTTAAGGCTTTTTAAAAATTAAATATCATAATAATTTTTAGCTACGGGAAAAATGCTTGCGCAGGAAACTTTTGAGTTATTATTATATATATTATTCTAAATATTTTGTTGAAGAAGAGTACTCATGATGGAGAAATAAAATATTTCTCACAGAACAGGAGAGATTAAGAAGTTACCAAGAGACGTCAATACTTTCATGAAAAGTCAATGGGGTTGAAAGTAAATGTGAATCGTAAATCAACCTCAATGAGATTTTCTGATGTTTTCTAAAAAGTTCTTACTTTTAGAGTCCAAATATCAATATTTAAGATTTATTTTAAAGTACACTTTTCAGAGCTACTCAGCTCATAATCTGGACAGCCTTGACTATGAATTTACCACCCATTTTAATGACAGACATGTTCCCTGAAATAGCAGGGAGGATTTGATCACTTGTTGATCAGAAAAATATATTTTAATACTTTTCAAGCATTCTGTTGACCAGTTACACATTTTATAATGCCTCAGTTTTAATCATCCTATGTACTATTATTTTCTTTATAAAGGGGATTGGAAGATAAGTTCCCAAAGACTTTGTGACTACAAAAGCAAACGTCCTTCCTATTGATCACAGAAATATAGAATAGAATCAAAAAATCATCTAGGTTGGAAATTATGTCTAAGGTTATTGAGTTATTCCTAACAGTGCCAAGTCCACCACTAAACCATGTTCCTAAGCTCCACTTTTACATGTCTTTTAAATACTCTCTTCTAATTCAGCAGAACAAGGGGACCACCTTAATGTAAGGGAATGTAATTCCCTGCAAGTTCTTGCTTACAGAGGATTTCTGCCACAGAATAAGAGAAAACTGGTTTCATAAACACAAGGAACTACCGGAACACTCCCACTCACTCTCTGCACAGTTACTTCATCCTTCAATTTCCTTAAAGTTCAGACATCTTATGTCAGAGGCATAGGCCACATCTACAGGGGAACATGCACTAGCAAAAATCACGTTTGTTGAAAAGTCAGTTCTTTTCTCTTTTTACAAAAATTGGTTTGCCTATTTCTTCACAGCATCTGATTAATAATTTGTCTTAATTAGCACTGAAACAGTATTTTTAGAAGTTTCAATGTATCAAATTTCAATGCTCTTCTATATCTTAATAATACAAATCTTCCTGATTAATATCACTAAATCTAAAATATTTTTCTCACATTTTACAAATCCTTTAAATTTGGTCTGCTTTGTTAGAAGAAAATACATCTTACTAGACAGCATGTGTTTTGCACATTTTTTCAGCATACAAGAGATTCAGAACCTATTCTATGCAGCCATTGAATTGATTAGGGTAAGAAAATGACAGTAATGACACTGAAAGCTGGAACATTTCTTAGAAATGCAATCAAACTAACAAGCAAGCAGCATAAAAACTTCAAAATCAAGAGAACTGAGTGAGTTCAGGTCACAAATATCATCCAGTTGAAAAGCATCACTACAGTCTCAATAAAGTGGGTGTAATTGGATATGATTTCTTTTATGTGGATGAAATTCATGGAATACACATATGCTTATGCCTTGTCACGCCTCTCACAGCCTCTTCCCAAAAACATAAATGTCCCTCGAGGCACATTTTAATTGTTAGCCAATGATATGTTATTACATGTTGGAGTCCAGGACATCCCTCTGGCCGCCCTGAAGG
Source organism: Hylia prasina (assembly GCA_013397195.1). Taxonomy (NCBI): domain Eukaryota; kingdom Metazoa; phylum Chordata; class Aves; order Passeriformes; family Sylviidae; genus Hylia; species Hylia prasina. The sequence goes on from VYXD01007449.1 coordinate 11,839, forward strand.
GTTTGGAGACCGGACAGGGGGGTTTGGGATCTGTACAAGGGGATCAGCCAGCCTCACACAGAGCCCAGAAGGACACTGATCTTGATCTCTGGCCATGGGAGTGAATATCTACATTGTATGGAGAACCACAAGCTGAAAGAATTCAAAATAAGTGGTAGTTAGTTTATTACAGGATGTAGATGTAGAAGTCAGGATTTTTAGTATATGGGTTTGAAGAGACAAGATGGAGGAATTGGGGAGTGCCCCTGTCCTCCTTGTTCTTGCTCTCGTTCCCTATCTTTTGCTGAGTTGTATCTTTAGGATTGGTTTAGAGTAGAAATGACATGTTAACATAGGTAGTAAGTATTGGTAAGATTTTGTAAATAAAAGGTACGTTTTGGATGGTGACTGGGTCAAGGGGACGATACATAAAATCCAGACCCTCTGACCCACCTCACTTCACCCTTCACCGCGTGTCTCGCTCTGCTGGGGACGCCTTGCAGAGCTGAGAAAGGACAGAGAGATAATGAAAAAATAAACAACCTTGGAAACACGAACCATCAGACTCAGCTTGTCTTCTCTGGCACCGACATGGAACCTATAGGGCAAGAAAAGCCCAAAAACTTTATTACCTCGGGGAATAGCAACCCCGAGGAAATCTCAAGGAACAGCAACCTTGAGAATTACACTAATATTTAACTCTGATGTTTTAGCTGCCTGCTAATTAGGACAGATAAAAATTTGTTTGGTTACAGAAAAAAAAAAAAATCTCAGAACAAACAACATCTAATCCATTACAAAGAGATGATACACAGTCTTTTTTTTCTTTTTCTTTCCTCAGGCTCCATGCATGTACAGAACACTTCAGAGGGAGTTTTCTCTGTGTTAACAGTGCCATCTAACAAGTCACATTTCCTCTGTTGAGAAGGCTTATTCTCTTTCCATGCAGAGCTGAAGGCAATGTCTCCCACAGGGGCTAGTAAAAATGCTGGCAGATTTATGATGTGTGTTTTGTACACATCAGCTCAAAGAACTGGAAAGATACACCCCTGAGATCAACTTGTATTTTTCTGCAATCCACTTGAAGTTTCAAAAAATTGCTTCTCTCTCTCCATTTCTTCTCCATCTCTCCTCTTAATAATGACTTTACAGATACACATGTATTTAGTCTCTATAATTATGAATTAATGCCACTTGATGCAAATAATTGGCAATATTCTTGTAATCTTTACTAATAGTAGATAAATGCAAAGGACAAGATTTTGGCATACAGTTGTGCACCAGAGGAATTGTTTTCCTCTTTAGCCAGTCATTAAAATCGCTGAAGAACAGCAAATTTGACAGTATAAAACTGTGCAAATAGTAGACAACTACTGTGGTTGAGCTATTACAAGAGAAGGATCTTTGCCGGTCTTTATTTCCTCATACCAAAAGGAACGAAAAGGGAGGAGAACATGAAAAGGAACCATTGAGGCATTACTTCAAAAAACATCACCCGAGTGAAAAACTAGGATCTCTGCTGCACAGGTAGAAACTGAAAGCACAGTAGTATCATGTGGTTGGTCTTATCAGTTCCTTAGAAAACACTTAATAATCACCAGGGCTGCAGAGTTTGTAGGCTTTTTTGGTAGGGATGTTTGGATTTTGTCTTTGAAAGTTTTTTTGTTTGGTTGATTGATGTTTTTTTTTTTTGTTTGGGTGCAGGGCTTCTTTGTTGTGGTTTTTTGTGTCTCAGCAACGCTGTTTCTGGCGAGCAGAGGTCAGTGGTTTTTCCCTTACTTGTCAGAAAATAGGTAAAATTTTTAAGGGAAAGTACGGCATTTTGAGCAGATTGAAATGTAGATGAGAAGATTTGTGATTTTCTTCCTAAAGCTGCATAGTAATTTTCCAGAAGGAAGAGTAATATTCTAAATAGACAACTGTGAGCAGATAACTGTGTTTTTAATAACCAGAAAAGATTGCACATTGTATGTGTGTGGAGAGAGCCAAGATTACCTATTAGGGTTTTGAGAAAGTTCTTCCAATGTGACACAAGACTTTTAGCTCTAGAATCCCTAAGGTACATTTTTTCCTCAGAAGTAAAAGTTATAAAAGACAGACTATATTGAAAAGTAGTGCTGAGTTTAATCTGTAGGTCTTTAAATTTTTATAATGCACTATTTACATAGCAGAGAACAATTGTTGACACCATCAGGATTCAGTTATAAATAGTTCATGGAATCTGAAATATAATTGTAAATTTTGTATACTCCGTGGTCTAAAAATTAACTACTAGATGATTAAGAGGAGAGTCCAGATTGTAGAAAACAGAGCAGTTACATCACATGATTCCAAGAAACAAACAATCCCCCCCCCCCCCCATTTAACACTGCAGAAAAAACTAATTTG
>VYXD01007449.1:14243-31112 GCA_013397195.1 Hylia prasina
AACATTATCTTTATATCTTTATAGCTGCATGAACATGATGAATTATGTAAGTGTTTATAAAACTCACTGTAAGGTGTAATAGGGATGATGAAGTCAATACACAGAAAAATATAACTTTTCAAAAATATATTGTCTAACATCTTAAAATCAGGTTTTGAAGTCAAATAATTTTTTCATACTACTTCAAATATTATCTGCATGGACATAATGACAAATCATGGTGCATCAATGGTTTTGAAGGTAAGTGCACTCTTTTCTTCCACATAATACATAATGTTATTTCAATACTATGGAAAACTGAAGATCTGAAAAGTTAAATAAAGAGTACAATAAAACCATGTATGTTTTGAAATAAATTTGGATTCTTTAACTTCCTTTGTTCTTTGGCCCACAGATCTAACACCACAAAGGGATCAGCACCTGTAAAAGGTTTAATGTGAGTTTGTACCTACCTCCTTCAATTAACCTTCCTGCAAGAGCTTCTTAATTCTCTGCCACAGCACAGAATCGTGTGGTGCAAATCGAGCTGTTGGAACACATCTGTCCCTACACTCATAACTCCTGCCTCTCTCTGAGATGTGGGAGACCATGGCTTGTCTCTTCTGCAGTTTCATCGCCAGAGGCAATGACTGTGACCAAGCTTACACAGGAGACAGAAACTTTCTTCTTTCCACTTGCTCTGTGCTGCACATTCCCAGAAAGCAAATTTCTCAAGCTTGGGAAGTAAACGAGCTGGAATCTCAGCATAGGCTGCACATGGTTAAGTGAAAGCAACTTGGGCAGTTTTACATATGTGATACTTGCTAGCAGAAGCCTCTGTCACAATCAGAAAGTTCTGTCTTCTGTATGAGTTAACAATATGATAAAACACATATCTGTAATAACATTATATTTCCTATAGATTTTGAGAATGCAAGGATTTGATTAATGAAATGATATCCTTTTCTGTCACTGGGAATTTAATAACTTTCTAAAGCCCTTTCACTTTTAAGGCTTGAGAGTTTTGAGACATGTATAAACATGCACACATAATAATTTAAGTAGAATAAAACTATCATTTTGAATTAAGTTTGTCCCTCATACCAAATGTAACCTGTTCCATTTACAGGGGTTTTAAAGCCCTGAAAATGAAAAGCAGTCAAAAATCAAAGCAAAGCCCTTGCATCACTCTATTTATAGTTTGAGGGGGTTTTCTAACAACGTATCATTTACTTTAATGCAATATGCTTGGCTTTCTAGTAAATAACATTTACTCTGTTTGTGACACTTTCTTTGTTCTAATTATAGAAATATGTTCTGCTACTAATCTTCGCTAATGTAAATGATTAAGATGGAAACCACCCTTGGATATTTTGCTGAAAATGTCACAGATTTACAGAATATTCTGAGTTGGAAGTAATTCACAGGGATCATCAAGTCCAGCTGTTAAGTAAATGGCTCATGCAGGGACTGAACGCACAACCTTGGTGTTATTAGTACCATGCTCTGAGACACAGTTCCTGGTCACTTTTTAATTTTTTTTTTTTTTGTTAACCTATTTCTCTGTAAAGGTAGCGATCTGAAACTTTACAATCTCTCAGTGAGGTGAGTGGCAAAAACTATTTATCCAAGGGCATATGACTAAATGTGCATGCAAACTTGACTTCTCCAGAGACTCTGTTTATAGCAGAGTCTGTTTAAGAGGTGATCAAGAGCCAAATGTAGTGGCAATTCAGATTTTAAAAAAGTTTACAATAATAAGAAAATTACATTTTAAGTGGTCTGAAGTAAATAAAAATACAATTTGTAATAGTATTTAGGTAGACAAATGGAAGAGAGTGTCTCAGCAATTATCTGTACTTGTTAGATATATCAGCATGTGGCTTTTGACATATGATAGGTGGATAAGCTATGTACTCCGCATCTATATAAGACCAAAACATATAGACATACAATACGACTTTTGTATTTTGACAGACTATTATTCCACTTTTGAAATAATCAAATTATCTGGTTTTAAGCTTAATTATAAAAGCAATACCAAACCAAACCAAATAGCCTTTAAGGATGAAACCTACTGTTCCAGCTTTATACAGAAACTAAAATTTTACAGCTGAATCAAAAAGTTATGAAAATAAGAGGGTTATAATGAAACTGGTGACATAGGCTTAAGTATTTCAATACTAGCAGGTATAACCATGATATAAAATATTCTGGAGAAAACACACAAAAAATCCAAACAGAAAAATCAGTCCTCCCCCTCAAAAAAAAGCCCAACTAAAACGGAAACACAAAGATTTAGCAGTCCCAGAAAGAAAACCTTAATACTTTGGGATTTGTTTTTGATGAAAGGGGAGAATGGAAAATATTAGAAACAAAAAAATAAGATTCTATTAAAAAACATTTCAGCCATTCTCTCCTTATTGCTTAATAGGACATATGACTAATTAAGAGCTTTGCTGTTACAAAACACCTGTGCAAAGATCTTCTCAAGGTACAGCTTAGGAACCACATTGAAAGAGTGGAATAATTTGCTATAAAATAAAGTTTAAATTTCTTCTCAGTTCAATCTCTTGATGTTATTCTAAAGCTAATAGGAATAAGAATAAAGAAAAGCAAAAGCACGTTAAATTTAATGATGTCGAACACTCAGAAAAAAAAAAAAGAAACTCCATGTTTTTCTGATTTTTTCCCCATTTTATGTGATTAATTTGGCAGAGTTTTTGCCACAGATTAATACTGACTAAAATTTGATGATTGTTTTGGTGTGAATATTTCCTAGAAATTAATGCAATGAGCAGCAATTTCCTCAAGACAGCAGAACAGCTCCAGAAAATGAGGTATCTGAACTTCAAATTTCCTTACAAAATATTTTCCTCTCTATTTATTTTTCTGTGCTTCTGAGCTTTCAGAAAAACTGATACTATCTAATTATATAATTTTTTAAAAGTCCAATTTTGTTGATCTTACAGTTCCATCGAATCTTTTTCCTTTGAGGATCTCATACTCTCTTATAGTTCTATGGAAATATGTCAGGTTACTAAAATTAATAATATTTTCCACAGGGAGCCTGGTTGAAAATTTAGAGTCTTGACACCATTTAACAATTTTGATATGAAAAGACAGCATTATCTCATAATTTCCTGAGATACATACAAAAGTTAATTTTCCCTTGATGTCAGACCTGAGCACACAGTTTTCAGGAACTTGACAAATGAAATTATTAGAGTAAGTGCAGAAACTAACTGACTGCAGAAAATTCCCTGATTTTTCTATTGATATACTCTCCAGCATATTTCTATCATGCAAGAACAGAATACGACATAAAAGAAATACCAGTAGAAAATTTATATCAGTAACAGAAAAGGTAAACAGAAGAGAACCTTTTCAGCTTTAATATTAAAGTGGACTTCCAGAGTGATCCAGTTTGAATTGCCAGGATCCAGATGAGAAATGCAGACTTATCTCCACAGTAATGCTGTGGGTCTCGTTTAGAGTGATTTTGGGTTTTAACTTTTAAAAAAATACTATGTCATATTGTATCTAAACCTTGTCTGAAAGGGCAGAAAATGTTCCCATGAGTTCCAGGGATATAGTCATCCAAGAATTTAGCCACATAATGGTCTTATATGTGCTAACATTTTCAGAGAAATGCTTCATAAAGGGGGAGTGCACCAGACTAACAGAGTGCTTGTGAGTGAAAATATTTCCTATTTAAATACATTTATGAAACTCATAGGAAAGATAAATTTTCCTAATATAGAGCTACAGCAGAAATCAAATCTATCTAGAGGGGCCTGGTCAGTGAATTTTGGAGAATTCTTTAGGAAGAATAGAAGCAAAGAAAGGAAACACATAAAATGTAATCATTGTTCACCTTTTAATATCACACTAGTTTTAAAGTTTTAAGTAAGATATATTTGGGTGTTAGGAATATGATAATGCTACACTTACAATAATGAAAGGAAACCCTGGATACTTCCTTGATTTTTATTTGATTTATTTTAACTTATTTTAATTAAACAGCATGTTTACACACACACACACACACACACACACGCACACACACACACTTCATATATATATGTACTTAAGAATGAATAACACATACAATACAGGTTACAGATTGTTCTATAATAGTTACAGTTGATGAGACAAGTTTTGAATGTTTTTTCCCAATTTGAACAAAATTTTCAGAAAAAAAAAAACCAAAACTAAACTGGAGGATAGAGGAAGACATTAATAAAAAATGACAAAGAAAGGTTAAGAAGAAACTTAATTTGACCTAAATAAAAAACAGAAAGTAGACTAATCTGCCACATTAACTTCACAGGAGACTTAGTATATAAATCTGAAAAAACAATATTTTACTGGTTTCCAAAATTTAACAAGTAAAAATATTTGTACTAGCTGGTTTAAGTTAAACATCAATTTAGACCATAGCAATCTTCCTGAATTTCCATTCAAAACAATAATACTTAGAGGTCTTTAAGTGGAAGAGTAATTTTTATTGTCCTCCTCTCTTTTTTGTCATGGCTAAATTCAGCCATTGCAAAAACACCTTCCTAATTTTTATTTTTGAGGGCTAATCTAAATTATCAAAATTGTATTTTGCTTAATAGATATGTAAAAATGCTTATTAGGACGAGACACCTTGGAGAGAATTAGCAAAAGGTGGAGGGCATATATCAAGTTGAACAAAAGAAATGCAGTGAGTCATAAACTCTGTAAGTTCATAAATTTTGCAATAAAAAAACTTGCAAAGTTAAATGTGTTGAAAATACTTAGTTTGCTTTCTCTCCTAAAGACCTACCTTGAAGATATTTATGTTAGGCATCAAGTCTGTTCAACCAAGCGAACAGTTACTATCCTAGGTATTTCTATGGTCAATTTAGTAGTGTAGTGCTGGTCTTCACCTTTCTTTCCAAACAAAACAGTTGAAATTTTGACTATAGAAAGCAAAATCAAGTATTAAATACATCATTGTTAATAATTTTGTCCACATGAAAACTTTTTTTTTTTTTTTGGGGGGGGGCGGTGTTTAACAACTACTTCATAGAAAAGTTCACAGAAAAAAATTAAGTTGATAATATATAGGTAATTTTTCCTCTTGAACATGTAATATGTATCTCCTCTTTTCTACTGTGAAATTTCACTCCAATAGATCTTTCACTTCTGGAAGTCTGTTAGATATACAACTAACATCACATTTGCATAGACATATTTACAACTGCTTTCAAGCTTCAGATATGTCAACTTCACAGTATTCTTCACCACTTAGATGTTTACTCAGGTACTTACTTTAGTCAAGAACTCCTCAACTTCATATTTTCCAAACCTTCTATGTTCCTTAAGCTTCTTTTTGTTTGTTTGTTTGCTTGTTTACCAAAAATTTTTCTTTGTCAGATTTACCATTTCCCTGTATTTACAACTAAAATATTTTATCATTCAACAAAGCTCAGCTCTAATTCAAATCTCTTTACTGACTTCAGTTAATTACATACTTAGTCCAAGGGGTTTTTATCCAATCTCCAAACCAATTTGATGGAGTTATATTTCATTACACTCACTGCGCTGAAGTTGTTTTGATGTCATCTATTTTTTCTGTTTGCATCTGTATAACCTGATTGCTTTCAACTCTAAGATCTCATCTTCCTCAGCAGCATAAAAAAGCATAGTTCTCTACATCTCAGTGATTGTGTGCACAGACAGAAGTATCCCAGAGGTAGAATTTTGCTGCAGTCTATAACTGACTTAGGCCTAGTGTCTTACTCAACATAATTTTTAAAATATATTATATTAAATTTGAAATGCAGTATTTAACATGTCTTAATTATATTTTTGAAAATCACAGTATTGGAAGCATATAGATCCCATATTTCCCATATAGATCCTGATTATAGTTCTTAATGAGCAACAATCCTATTTTTCTATTTCTGTTGTTGTTCTCTAGAACTATACTGAGCAATATTAAGACCACAGCAACATTACCTGCATATATGCTCACTCTGTATGTCTTTACTTACAATATTTCAAGAAATACAATCTAAAAAATCTCTGGTAGACATAATTTTAAAGAGCTGCAGTGAGTGGGAAATACAAAAACTTTCTGTTTCTGGAGGCCCTGCAGTATCCCAGGATTTCTTTGGTCAAATTTTATTTACATGTCTCATTAGCAATAGCTTTAGATTTCAAGCTGAATTACTCATTCTAATAGTTTCACAGTGTTGTCTCTTCAATGCTCCTTTATAATGTAAATTATATTTTATAAGCAATATTTCTTTTCATTATATATTTACCCTGTTTCTTTCCCATTAGACTTTTTATAGCTTTCATAATACAAGTTAGAATACTTTAAATGGTCATAAATCTTTGTAGTAGCTGGCAAAAGAGAAAATATTTCTCTATCTTTCAGTGACTGACATAAATGCAATTACTTATATATTACAAGTAAATCAAAACCAAGGACTGGACAAGAATGTTTTAAGAGATCACCTAATGCACTAAAATGAAGTTTCAGAAAGTCCATTACACAGTCTACCATAAATTTCTCTTAAGTGCCATCTAAATGAATTTAGAAATGTCAGATATAATTCATTCTAAATTTTTATCCCAATCCTGCGAAAAAAATGCTTATTTTGTGACCCTGGGTATATAATTTTTGCAGTAATTGATTCTTTCATATTCACTACATCAGACTATGAGAAGTTACTTGTGTAGCCCAAGACCCATGTGTATGCTAACTCAACAATTATGCCAAAGGAGAGCTAGCAACATAAGAAAATAAACTGAAAACAGGATTTTAAATTGGTTTTGTGTAAATATTCGAGATAAGGGAAATGTTGATTTACAGAATCAAATGTCTCTAGGGCTTATGAATTACCTTGCAAAAATAGTGCATGCATGTGAAGATTGTAACTCTTTTATGCTGGATATTTTAGCATTCAGAAATTAATAGGAATTACATTTAGTCAATATAAAATAAAAATTATTCTATGCCAATGAGGTGTATTATTCTAGTTCTCCATTTATTCAAAATGCTGCTAAAACCTGTAAGCCCTGAGGACTGAAAGAGCTCAAGAAATTGATATTGGTAAAAATAAAATAAAATAAAATTGAAGATAAAGAAATACATTTTTGCTTGTAGTTCACAAGAAATTGTACTGCTTTCAAATGAACCTAAGAGAACAACGTGGTTTCACCTTTAAGAGAGATTTTTGGATTTCAGGGCTTCCTAAAATCATGTTCCCCATGCAAACCACTTTTCCTGTTGTATAACAAAGAATTCAAGTTTGTTTTTACTATCTCCATGCATTGCTGCTGAGACCTCTATTTAGTGTAATACCTCCTTATTTTTAAATACAGGTGTATTTTGTATGTACGTTTAAAGAGCCTGGGTAGTTTAGTTTAGTATTTGATATAGGTACGTCTGCAAAGAAGTTAATGCTGTTCCTAAACTGCTTAAAGACAAACCATGATAATTTATGTTATTGTGAATGACATGCTAACAATTTGCCAAGTTATGCTTTTAGTACATTAGTATAAAAGTAATAATAAATGTATTAAATTCTCCATGAGATTTGACTGGGATTTAAGGGGACCACACAGTTTCTTTCTGAAAACAACCTCTTCCAGTTCAATTCAGGAATCAAACATTTCTGTTACATTCCTAGTTTTCTACTAAATGAAAACCTGGGCTATTGCACATTTTGTGTGGACAATTCTTGTCTATTCACAGCTCAGGCATCCAGTCATATGGCTATTTTTGTATGTGTCATTTTAAAAATTAATGGCACTATGATTTTGGATGAGGATAAAATTTTTTATGGACAATCTGGAAATAGGAAATTATCTACAGTATGTAGGTATGCACTTCCAAGAGAAAAATGTTTGTGGGGTTTTTTTCCTTATATGCCTAAGAGTGTCATGTAGGTGAGCTGATTAATTAGGACAAATTATTTCTTGATCTTAAAAAGTTGTTAATATTTTCAGTCATATATCTCATTTCTAGTTACTTGTACTAATTTTATTCTCATGGGAATTCTATTTTCATTAAAATCCTTCTACATTACACCAACATGATTTGGGAAAAAAAATTATAGAGATGTGGAGAGGGATTTATTTAATAAATACACCTGTGATTCTGTTTTCATACAAAAGATAGACAAATAGAGATAAAACAAGACTTGCGTTTCACTTTTCTGTAATTTTCCAACAATGGCAAGAAGTCTTCACTTGAGTGTCTTGTACCTGGGAAACGACAAGAGGCCACTACTTATATGACATCTGAATTTTTTTTAGGTTTTCTTTGCTCGAGAACAATTTATTGCTCAGGATTTAATCTGAAGACAGCCTTTTGCCTTTGATAAATGAGAAATTATAGTAATTTTTTTTTTTTTTTTGTCTTTTAGAAAAGGAAATGTTCTATTTTATCCTCTGATTTTGTAACTAAGTAGCATTTGACTTTGGACTACTTTCTGGTCTAATTGATGTTTACAAAGTGAAGACAAGTGAGACTAAAGCCATAGGCATAATATCAGATACGTATCAGATATGGACATTTAAAAACATCTGCTCTATTTGCTCTACCTTTCACAGTTGATTATGAAACTGAGATATGGCATGCTATATTCTTTCTCTAAAAAAACTGGTTTCAGGTTTCCTGTGGTCTTCCAAAGTACTGGTCTTTGTGCATGTTTTTGTAAATGTAGAACATTTAGAACATTTACAAAGAAAGCTGCAGTACCAATTCAGTGTGTTGTGTGTGAAATTTCTCACTATAACTCACTAGAATTCCTGAGACAAATCAGACACAATTACAGATGAATACACATCTATTCTATAATGGTAAATTTGTGTCTTACTTTACTTACATAAGGAAGTGTTGTATGAGCAAAGACAGTCCCTTTTTTTACGTGCCTAACTTAATCCTTCTGTTTGAGGATTTTTTGTTTGCTGGGAGAGTTTTACTGACAACAGATTGACCTGGCTGAGTATTTGCCTAGGCTGAAATACGTGCTACTGAAAATACCTTTGGTGTTTACAAATTACTCAATTACTTTGGGCAACAGCTAAATTAAAATATGTATAAATATATGTATTAGAAATCCAAGATAAATAAACGAGTTCCAAGTTCCTATTCACATTTTTCTTTTCCCATTTTTTACTATTAATAAGTAGCCATAACTTCAAAACTCTATTTAAAATCATCCTGGAAAAATATGAAAGTTGTATTACTGTATTTTAGGTAGATTTTTTATTCTGAACCACTAACTTATTTCTTCACAGAGTATTGAATGGAAATAAAGGCTGAAAATGTATACAGTAAAATGAATCAATGGAAAAAATGGAGATGACAAGATTAGTAAATGCTTAGGGAAATGTTTTTATTAGATTTAACAGAACTGAAAAGTCAAACATATTTCCACCTTTATAGCTCTTTAAAGATACCTGTTTCTTCCACTAGATAATAGTGAAGATTGCAATTTACAAAAACAGAATAATGAGTCCCTCAACTCCTTATTTGGGTCTACACTGGAAAGTTGGAATGAGCATGAACAAATCCATTTATTTGGGTCCATGCTTTCTATTATATGTTACAAGCTTTCCTGATCACATGCAGCACATTTCTTTTGTTGAATCTGCAGCTACCTAATTATTCTTAATCTTGATGTTTTCATTCTGCCCTTGCCTGTCACGTGTATTTGTTCTGCTGCTTGTCAAGTGTCAGGCTTTGTTTGAAACATCTCTCCCTCTCCCTGCATTGATCCCATACCACATGTTCCAGCACATCCTATGTTGAAAGGAAAACTTTCATTTTTCAAGTTTCTTATTCTGTTTTTCATCTACAAATCTTTAATTCAAAGTGTTTTTTTATAATTTTTCTGTAACACAGTAGCAGGGTCTATGTAAATATGCCACAAATCTAACATTTGCATGCCAGCTACTACGGTGTTAATTGCTTTTAACTTGGTACCACTTTCTCTGTACTCTGGAGTGTCTTTGATATTTCTGTTTAATTATCTTCTACTTGCCTATCATATTCTGATTAATAGATTGAGTGGGGGTGAACAGCCACTATTTCACCGGATGACATAAAATTATCTCAGACCTCAAATAACCTAGTGCCTACAGATTTCTAAGGCCCTCTGATTTCACTGTTTTAACTGTTTTCATATTTTTTCAACAATAAAAATGAAACCACTTTAAAGCATTTTAGGCTGAAATATCTCTGATAAAAAGACTGTTTCAAAGAGCAAAAACAATTGGACTAAAGGTCTAACAGTAATCAAATTGTTCATTTGTTTGCTTTTTTAAAATGTACAGACGTTGCAATAATCAGAGGATTATTAGAAATAAGGCATATCATGTGTGACAACTTAGGAAGGTTTGTTAGAGTTGCTTGAGATTGGATAAGGGCTTCATCTATTATATACATAGGGGCTTGACCTCATGAACATGGTTGAATATTATAAGGAAAAATAAGTAATAATTCAACATTACAAGATGAGACTGGATTTCATTATAAATTGTTTTAGGAGGACAGCTATGTGAAGATAACATCACCATTAAAGAAGAAACTGAAATTATAAGAGCTGTATAAGCAGGAGATGAGTTCTGCACCAAAGATGAAGCCAAAGGAATGCAGAAATGAGACAGATTCACTTCAGGTTGTTTTGATTGCTCATTAGGGTTACTGCTGCTTCTGAGGCACTCATGTCGGAGAAGATGAGGAAGAAAATTTCCATAAGAAGGCAATAAGAGAGGTAAAATATTTTGAATGTATAGTAGAATTCATTCTTCAAGAAGTAGAATGAAAGTCATATCAGTGTTTAAAATTGTAATTAGATAATATTAACAAATGTCATTATGGTGTGATATGTGTGCTAGCAAAGTCATACCGTGGGAGGACAGAAGGAAAAATGAATAGACACATAGAAATATGGCAATTGCTAAAATGAAATGCACCATTTTTTCTTTGAAAAAACTGTTCAGCATACAGATAAGGATTTGGTTCTTCTACTGCTACTCCTGCGACAATAATCAGGGCTTATTACGTATATGTGTTTACTCCTGAAAATGTCAGTTTTTCCTCTTAATTAGAATTGAACAGCATGAACAAGGATACTGCTTCTAACGTGCAGGATAAAAGTCAATGAAGCTCAGGCATTTATTCAGCCATTTATTTATCCTTTCTGCTTAAAATTAGTTTTCACTAGTCCACAAGTGATTTTCTCAGATCACTTCAGAGATCTGAGTTAGACAGATGGTTATGACGAAATGAGGCTGTCCTGCACAATGAGGAGCACTTTTCTTAGCTGTAACACAGTGAATGTCCTAAAGCCATTTGAAGGCCTTTTGCACTGAAAGGCCTGTTTAAAAAGGATGTGGCCATATTGACACCCCTCTTTGACATCAGCATTTTTTCTCATGTGAAGACAGTTGTCTATTTAATTATGTCAATCACACAAATACTGCCTTAAAAAGGGGGTAGAGGGGGATTTTGAAAATGAGATGCTTGCTTTGGATGTTTGATTGGATTCAGTCAGCCACAGTTAGCATGCTACTAGGTCAGGCAAATTTTTGTACAGATTACACTGGAAACTTCATAGCTATCTACTGTTTTATTCTTGTAAGCTGTAGACTTTTTATTATTACACCAGAATGGAGAGTAGAAATGAGTAGCAACATTGCAAAGCCTAATGTATTATAATACAAGTAAACAGCCTACTTAGCATATTAACTACATCCTAAAGATGAATATTTTGAAACTAATGTTATGCAGAAGAACAAATGATTCATTGTATTTCCTCTGGAAAAACCTCTTGATCAGTAGAAACACTGATATTAATGAATAAGCTAACATTCTTTGCTATGCTGAACATTGCTAATGCTAAGTTGTAGGTCATAGTTAATCTCACCTCAATAATTTCTCTGGTGCTCCAACTTAAATGTAACACAGAAGAAGAAATTGTAGTAATTCTTAAGGATTAGATCATCTGAACAGGTGAAATATCTGTGTATCACAACCCTTGGTCATGTTAATATGGAATCAGTGACTGGAAGAAATTTAATGTGATTAAGCTGATCCCTCTCAGGTCAAACCTGTGCACCTGGTGATTCATTGCATCTGAGGGGAGGAGGCTTAAAGAAGAGCAGTAGCATAGTCTGAATGACAGGTGAGGGGGAAAATGCTGGCAGTGTAGAGCTACGTTATCAGCCAGGTGGAGGAAAGTAAAGTTACATCAGGAGCAGTTGTGTTTAGTTTACACTACTGTAGCAATGCCTTGTTTCATCAACTACAAATTTTAAGGCTATGACAGGATAGAAGAGAATTTTTCTAAAATATAATTTTTTCCCTTTTGGAGGCAGACCAAATATTCAGCATTTTTCTTATATTAGAATTTCTGCTTTATTCTGCTGCTGTGGGTATGGCTTGAGTACTTGAAGCCAACTAATACGGAAGGGTTTATTTGTCTTTTTAGAAATGACATTTTAAAAAGTCATTTAAAAATTACTTTTGTTCTGATGGGCAAACTATGCAATTCTTCATTTATTTTAGCAGATACAAGAATGTAAATCAATGATGTCCATCACTGTCTTGATTTTCTAATCCAATATAAAATCAGTAGGAAAGAAACAAAAAATAAGCAGCATGCCATTATGACGCATCCATGGCTTTATATAAGCTTAGCATTGCTCTGATATTTAATATAACATTCATTTTTTGCTCCTAAGATTGTTTATCAAAGAACGTGAAATAAAGCCTGGCAAACCATATTAGACTCACCTCAAGCAGTGCCAGAAGTAAACAGTTTCTCAAATTTACAGACCAGAATATATAAGACAGTGAGAATCTCATTGATAATTTCAAAAGCCATCTGCTCTGCCTTAACTTACTGTATAAATGTTACTTATTGATAAAGCTAATTCTCTTTCTTTATAATGTATTTTATAGTGTATTGTATATTTTCTTAGAAACAGAACATTTAAGATTTTATTGGAATATTCTGCTATATCTTATCAAAAAAATACCTTAATACTACATTTTAGCTGAATTATAAATTGCTTTAACCTAAGAAAAGGTTGGCTTGCCAGAAGTCAATTTAAAGTTTTACATGTATATTTATGTATGTTCATTCATATGTATAACTACAAATTCAGAATCTACATCTGCACATTAATGTGCATGTGTAGACTCTGACCTTAGGAGCAGGCAATATGCAGGTGATTTGAAACTTCAGTTTTTCTCTGCTAAGCAAGAAAACCCTGTGTACAGCATAGCATGTTTGAGGAAAGAAACAGGTAATAGCATATTTACATATAGATTCACCAGGTTGGCATGCTTACCAACATTATTTATACCATCTGCAAAAGCACATTATCTTTTATGTTATCTTAGAATGTGGCTTAGTATCAAGCTGAAGTCTGTGATGTGTCAATATTAGGGGGACATAAATAGGAATCCCAGCTCCCCCCCCCGAAATTTCTAAAGTATATTTGAAAAACTCAGTATGCATGTTGAATCTATCTCTGAATACCCTGCAAGGCAGAATGAACTCAGAACCTTTAGGCCTTTCAGAATCTCCAAGTCAGTCTGAAAAGACTTGGTTTTACAATATTAACATAACTAATGTCAAATACAGCATAAAGCCAATGTAACAAGATACATGTGGCATTTTTGTCCCTGTTAATGTAAATTATAGTAAACTGCCAGATTTCTCAGCACATCCATGAAGCATCATTCTGAAGGTTGCATTAGCAGAAGGATCATAAAGGCAGACATTAATCTGTTTGAAGAATAGGCAATTACAAATGCATTCATTTTAAGTGTATATTGAATAAAACAAATAACATGATTGTGGTGTGAACATTCATTAACTGCAGCTTTGCTTTGATATTTGTTATGAATATATTATAGTTATGTACATACAATAATCTGTAAAGATTCAATTGCATGCTTGATAAATAGAAAATTTGCACTTATATTTTTTTAACTTCAGTATAAATTGAGATAAATAATAATATTCTGTGTTCATGACAATCGTGTTCCATAATTAAAAACCTTGTTTTATCTTGAAATTAAGTAAAATAGCAAAAACAATTTGATATATAAAACAAACAAACCTAGCTACCTGGAAAATTTTCCTCTAAGCAGATATCCAATAATGCAAAGATGTACTGCAACAACAAATATCATGCAAACATGCTTGTAAGGGAAGTGGAAATGGCACAAGTTCTAAGTGGAGTACTGCACTACACTTAAAAGCCTTACTGGATTATAAAGACTGCTGCTGAGGACAGCTCCATTCTAAGGATCAACCCAATAATATTATTTTCTAGTTTTGCATTATTTGTGCATATGGAGCTTGCACTGCTACGTGTTGCCCTGGCTTTGAACTTCACTGTGTTGCATTTATGCATGCCACAGTTTATCTCACACCAAAAATCTTGTTTACTTGTGTTACAGAGGAAAAACTGATTTTATCATGATGTTCATAATGTACCTGATATATAAAGATTCAATATATCAAACTACAAATTCAGGGCTGTGAAACTAGTCAAACGCACCCCCAAGTCTGAAAGGGTTCCTAGTGACAATTAGAACAGAGCAGAATTTTGATCCTTAATTTCCATTGTTCCCTCACATACACAAAGAAATAAGTATTTCTTTCTGCCACTGGGATGTGTTTATAAAGTTGTACCAGGACAATTTCCATAAGAATTTTAAATTTCTCCCTCCAAAATTTAGGGTTAACATAACCTAGGACTAATTTCCAATTTCTTTCCACTGTGGAAAAAAAATTATCTGATCTTTACTCTCTACTCATCTGTGCACTGTGCTACTTTCTCACCAAATTGGTCAATTATTCGTATGTCACATTAAAAGCATTCTATAGCACGTGCATATTTAATCAACAATATCACAGAAATTGTTCTAAAGACAACTTTTACCGATGGCATTTTGCTTTGTAGAATGGTAACCACACTAGACTGGTCAAATAAAGACACCTTGATGCTGGTCAAATAAACACAAAATCTATTTCTGATCTCTTTAGTTGGCCAAAGCCTTCAAATGCCCTGGAATTTTTGTGAGAGTATAATTTTTTACTTAATCTTTCAATTTTTAATTGCTACACTGAAGAGAATCTGCACACAGGTTAGGAGAAATATCCATCTGTGCAAATCTCACCTGAAGAAATGAACATTCTTCTTTATGTAAAAATCTCAGGGGGAAGATTTTGGACAAGAGAAGGTTATTTGGTTGCAGGTAGTAAATGAACAGTTCAGAAAGACGGAATAACTTAGCATGACAATGGCACAGTTGTTTTGTGAATTAACTGTTCCTCAAGCATAAATTCAGATGAATTTGGTTTACCTGGTTCAAGTTACAGAATAATTTATGATGGAAAAGAACATTTTTATGTGTTTACAGTTGCATTTAAGAGACAATAGAAAACAAGAAGACCCCAGACCCTATTAATATTATTGGATTGAACTGTCATCTGAGGGGCAGGAAATTTTGATGGTAAGGGTATAATTGTCCAGTGACTTCGTCAGATTTCCTCTCCAAAAGCATACAGCTTGAGCCATATATTGCCACTGTATGAAATAAATAAATCAATTTAGTTATTCCTGAGATTTTGCTCATGTAAACTGGGTGTAGAAGCTTCTTCTGTATGGTAGAGAAGCTTCTTTAATCGATGAGATTGACATGCTCCTGGACACCAATGTCTGTTGTAGCGAAGGACCCAAAAGTGAACACAGGATTGCAGATGTGACCTCACCAGTGCCCAATACAGAAGACGAATCATTTCCCTGGTCCTGCTGGCCATATTATTGCTGATACAGGCAAGGATTCCACTGGTCTTCCTGGCCACCTGGGCACACACTCACGCATTTATTTCAGTGGCTTTTCTGCCAGGCAGCTTTCCAGTCACTCTGCCCCAAGCCATGAAACTAACATTCTTTTCCCAACAAGAAATTTACAATACCATTTTGGAATAAATTTTTCCAACTGTCACCGTATCCCAAGTAGGCATTTCTTGAAAAAAATATGTATTAAGCAAAAATGTTAAAGTTCGTTTTGACATTTGAACTAGTGAGAACATTGCCTCCCTGGTATGAGAGTGAAGAATGAGTCACACCCCTTTCATCACGTGTTCTACACTGACTTCAGAGACAGAAGTAAGAGGGCTTGGGGAAAAACTTTGAAACTCTTTATTTCCATGTATTGGCGTTGGATTAACATTAAAGTTTATACTAACAAGAAGAAAAAGTCTGGGTCAGCAATCCAAAAAAGAACCACCACTTGGAGGAACTTGGTTCTAAATATATGTGCACAGCATGCAATTTTAAAATGAACCAGGCTGACAACCACTTATTTCTTCTTTCCTTAGATTGAAAAACTAATTATATTAATCAGATTACTCTGCCTTAGGAGGTTTCTATAGCCTCTGATTGTGTCACCCTCAAGATTCTCCTTGATAAGCTAAAGAGAGTGAGCTCCTTTCAAGTCCATCATTATGTGTATGACAAAAGGGGAAAAGACAAAGCTGCTCGTCATGAGTATAATATATTAGAGAGTAGGAATTAAGGTTTGGAGGGAACAAGCATAGGAAATGTACAAATCTACATTGATGTCCATATGAACAATTAATTGTAAATATGTGAAGGGAATACCACAAAGAGTGTAGGAAGATTACCAGAATTTTCAGTCTTGAATAACATCTTTGACTTTTCTTTGATCTTGAGATTTTTAATATTTTTTGGGGAAAAGAAGTGAAGTGCAGACACTGTAACTGGACTCTACACAGTCATATCCAGGTAAAACCCATATAGATATACAGCTATATATAGATAAATATGGATATATATACATATGAATGA